>CM047507.1:7721766-7965848 GCA_026122265.1 Ammodytes dubius
CAGTACATCCCACTGTTGCCCAAGACGTTAGCCTATGAATGCCTCATTAGTCATTATCCAGACGCACTGTACACAATTGGTTCAGTGTCTTCTTGCTCAAAGACACTTCAGCAGGGAGCATGGGCATCATAGTTGGGGGGAGGAGTGGAACTGACAACCCATGGGCCCAGATCAGTGGAGGGGCCCTCGGAAAGCCTGACATTTTAAAACAAATTCTGAGTTATAAGTGCAATAACTGATTTAAAATGAAAGGTGCACTATGCAGTTTCAGGGGAGGGGGATTTGTTTACATTTGTAGAGCCTTCAGTTAGTTTACAGAACATATCTACTTCATTTAATCCTTAGTATTTAATAATTCCATCTTCATGAATCAAAATCTAATTATTTTGAGACACCTGGAACGAAACGTAAGACAAGAATATGTTTGCGTAAACTGTGGGCCCTGCTGCTGTAAACAACACCAGTTAAACAGTCAGTTTTCAGGAAGCTTTCTAACTTTAAACAGTGTTGGGATCACATTTTCCCCTAAGTAACATAGTACATCTTCAAGTTAATACATTAGTTGTGTGTCCTAAATGTTTTTCTTTTATTGTGAAGTATCTGTGATATATGTGACCACTCTCACCCCTTCCAAAATGCGTAAAACAGTACAGTATATACTTGAGCCCACTCAAATACATATCCATGTGAACAGTTATATGCTCAATTATTTCTTACACAAAATAAAATAAAAAAAATTGTGCCCACATTCACTACTTGTGTATGTGGCCCTGTGAAAAATAAGGCTGAACCATAACAGTAAAGCTGCAGGCTGTAAAACTAACAACAATGAGCTGAAAGATGTTATAATGCAGCACAGAGCTGAGAGGGTTCATCAGTATGAGCCATCTTAGTAATATTAAAGCTACTGTACGTAACTTATGTTGGCCCCATGAGGAATTCTTGAGTAATTACAACAATACTGTCAGTGCATCTACATGAGGCATAAGCATTGGTTGATCTTGCATGGATTTTATTCCCTCTGTTGTGCGTCTAGGTTGTTTTTCTCATCAGTAGAATCAACAACTCAAACAGTTCTTGGGCTCTTCTTGAGCTCATGCACCAGGATTAAGGGGGTAACAGCTGATAGGCTTGATCAACTTTGTGTCAGCTCATTTGTGTATTGCTTGAATGTAACCGACATTCATTTTAAAACAAATTCTGAGTTATAAGTGCAATAACTAATTTAAAATGAAAGGTGCACTATGCAGTTTCAGGGGAGGGGGATTTGTTTACATTTGCAGAGCCTTCAGTTAGTTTACAGAACATATCTACTTCATTTAATCCTTAGTATTTAATAATTCCATCTTCATATATCAAAATCTAATTATTTTGAGACACCTGGAACGAAACGTAAGACAAGAATATGTTTGCGTAAACTGTGGGCCCTGCTGCTGTAAACAACACCAGTTAAACAGTCAGTTTTCAGGAAGCTTTCTAACTTCTAACAGTGTTGGGATCACATTTTCCCCTAAGTAACATAGTACATCTTCAAGTTAATACATTAGTTGTGTGTCCTAAATGTTTTTCTTTTATTGTGAAGTACCTATGTGACCACTCTCACCCCTTCCAAAATGTGTAAAACAGTACAGTTTATACTTGAGCCCTCTCAAATACATATCCATGTGAACAGTTATATGCTCAATTATTTCTTACACAAAATAAATTAAAAAAAATAGTGCCCACATTCACTACTTGTGTATGTGGCCCTGAGTTTTGTGCTACACCCCCTGGCAGGGAGTCATGATCACAGGTCGTCCAGCTCTTTCTCCTCACAGTGCCACTCTGCTGCCTTTGAACATTAACAGCATTACAGACTGGCAGTGAGATGACACACAGTGATGAGACAATAACTGTAACAAATAGCCCAGTGTGCTCCCATACGGCCTCACTGTATAATAGAGGAGCAGCCAGCTCTACTGTCTGACTACTGCTGATTGATGGTCTATCAGGGGAAATACTCCGTGTCTGAGAGCGATGCCAGGAGACAAGGCCGCGACACCAACATGATGAATCCCACACTCACTTAATTGGCCTTTTACATTTCAGTGGCAGCCATCAGCTAAATAAGCTGTCACAGGCACAACGTAACGACTGACGTGCAATTATTTCACTGGGCCAAAAAAAACACCCTTTATTTCGCCCTTTCTTTTTTTTGCGCATGCCAGGTTCTCAAAAAAGTTTTCTTTGTAATGTTTGTGTTCATAGGTGAAGCTACCATACTTGACCTGCAGCCAAGATCATATTTCAGCTATACTGTATGTGTCACAATGCACAATGCTTTGGCAACCACATTTGTTACTTGCGTAATTTCAGAATTCCCATCCATGCTGTTGCGTTTGTCTTTCGCAATGTCTTTCCCACTGCCATAACACACATCTAAGAAAGATAGCCTGGATTATGCATTTATTTACTTATTGTTTCTGCTTTTTCCTACCCTTCCTCAGCCCCATAGTCTGGTTGATGTGTGAAAAAATGCTACATTCACATGCACAATCGAATGGCTACTCTCCAAAGGTATCATTTCTCTGTACAAAATTAACTTTTGTGTTTTCCTGCATGTACATTGGTATGTTCCCCATGTTTGGGACTAAACACCAGCCTTAAATGTATTCACTGACAGTCAGAACAAAGGTACTCACTCCATGTGTTTAACTGGAGCTTAAAACTGCATGTCACTGAACTTCAAAATGTATATTTGTACAGAACAAAGACTGTGAATTTTGTTTCCAATGTGTTACAGTGCACTCACTGCAAAGGTATATTTCTACAGCCAATGAGAAGCTGAGGCATAATTACAGCAGTCAGTGTACATATTGCATTTGAGAATTATAATAAGGCAGATTTGAACACATCCAAATTCATCCTATATGAATAAGCAAGCTAAGCAGAGAATGATAAAAAAAGATTCAATGAACCCGTTGAACCCGTGATATTACCACCATGTACCTGTGCCCACTACAATAATCACCCCTGTTCAACAACAGCACTCCAAAAGTACATGTTGTGTGTGAATCCTTTATCACTAGCTCGCTTCACATTGGGGGCAGGTGTTTGAGAAGAGGAAATGAGAGGAGGAGGAGGAGAAGGGGCCGGTTTGTCATAGGAGTCATCAGTAACTGTCTCCGCTGTGCTGCAGGCTTAATTAACTAGCTTGCTCGTTAGCATTGATGCCCCCTTTTCCCCTCACCTCCCTCCCCACCCGCTCTGAATGGGAACGCCTGATTATTCTGCGCTCCAGTCGCGGCCAATTACAGGCTCCAAATGGAACAACATTAATCAAATCTTTAGTACGGTGGCAAACTCAGAGGTATCAGATTGCAGAGGGACGCAAAACTAATATGTCACTGTCACTGGCGGTTGCGCAGGCATTTAGCAGCTAGCATTAGGGAGACGGGCGAGACGGGCTATCGCCTGGGTGTAATATGGAGCCTGATCTGGAAGCCATTAGCATGACATGGCAGCAGCAACGCAGAGCACTGTCCCCCCTACCCCCACACACACACACACTACACACCTGTCTTTCTCTTATCTTTTCTTCTGTTCAATCTCCGCAGCAGGCAGACAAGTGAGGAGTAGAGTCTGAAACTTAAAGCTGGGGTATGTGATTTGATTGGTCAAAGTTAACATGAGCTGTTCACTTTGACCAATCAGAGCGAGGCTCCGATTCTCTGTTCTTATTGGCTGTTGGGACTGTCCATTCACTTTGGCACTACTTTGTTGGTGTAGGGGAGGGACCAAAGAGAACAAGTGGAGCGGTTGAGGTATTTCGATTCAAATCTCTAGCCCAACTGCCATTTTCTCCCAAAATCCTCCATCCCAGCTATAAGTAAGAGTAGATATACCTTACTAAAACAGTTAAAATATCACTTGAGTAAAAGTTGCCAACCATGATATTTTTGGCAGTAAAATGACTATTATCAAAATCATCATATCACTAGTGATTAGTTTTTGTGAGTCAAGTTATTGATTAATCGACTAATGTTTCATCCGTGCTTGTAGACCTACATACTGTTGGGTAGAACACAGCATTTTATAAACTCTTCATATGGTTTTACTGTAAAAATCTTAATTGGTCAAGTAACTTGTATACTTACTGTAAGTAATCAGATAAATGTAGTGGACTAAAAACTACAACATTTCCCACTGAATTGCAATCAAGTATAAGTATGAAGTAGCATTGAAAGAAAGTATTAAAGTAAAGTACAAGTGCCTCAAACATGTACTTAAGTACAGTACTTGAGTAAATGTTCTTAGTAACATTCTACCTCTGGAGTGGAGGAGGATACACTGGTGGAAGGAAGGGTGCCAACTGGATGAATAGAGAAAAGGGAGAGGTGAAGAGGTAATGAGACCCCTCTCAGTAGGAAATTGAAGGGACGATGAAGGGGAACGATGAATGCTTTTAGACAGGAAAAGGAGGAATAAAGAAAGAGAGAGAAGAGAGAGAAGGAGAGAGAGAGAGAGAGCCTCTGCCAGAGCGGCTGACGTGAGCCTGGCTGGACGAGAACACCCAGAACTAAATGCTGCCATTCAGACCGTGGCCTCCCAGAGATCTGGATCTGGAGCAAGACACACAAGACTCACACGGGACCGTGACCCGGCAAACTCTGTCTGTCTGTCCACCTCACACGGCTTCCCAGGGCTTGGCCCCCAAACCGTCAAGCCACCGACGAAGCCAGCCAGAGGACAGCGGTGCATAATGGCCTCATTAGGACAAATGATTAAAGCCCCGACTGAAATGTGCTAAATGCCTGTGTCACTGAAGTGGCCTTTAAACGGGCATAAATAAACAAGAGTTATGCCGAAGGTTTTGGGTGTGCGCCCTGGCAGCATAATAAATTACAGGGTAATGATATTAAAAGCACAGAGTCGTTAAGATGCCAAGGAGGCGCCATAAATCCAGTGGCGGGCTCCCACTGGCTGTCCCCGCGCTGAGTAATTAAAGCAGATTTATGGGGCGCATTACATCAGTGCTAGATAGTTCATATATCGGCCTCCCGTATTGGACAGCCTGACAGGCGCCAAAAAATATTGTTTCGAGTTCCCCGGCCCCTCGCGGCCTCTCCCAGCACTCCATCTTTTCTGTTGTGTCAGTCCTGTACCGTAGTGTGACGGATGGACCCATCCCCTCCTCCTCAGACACTCCCCTCACTGGTTCAGTTCCCCCTCCCTCCATCTCTCCTCATTGGTAGACTGGTGACACCACCAAATAGCTTTATCTTCACACAGAGGCTCTTTCACACCCTCCCTCCTTTTTGTCCTTCTCGCAAGTTGCAAACAAAGAGTGCAGACACAGGTGTAAGGGCTGACAGCAGCACAGTGGAAAGGAAATAGCTAAAGAGTAATTCAAATGTTGAACTATTAACACAATGCACCTTTGTGTAAGAGGGGTATCAGCCTCAAAGTTGTTTCAAGACTCAAAGCTTCCTAAAAGTATCCCGGATTTCCAAAATGTAGCTTGTTTACACCTTGTTTCCAATCCCATTCAGTCATAGACAGTATGTGTAGCTGGTGCGAGGCTCTTTGGAGTGCTGGTTATTTGGCTGGTTTGGAAAGACTTTTGATGGATTGCCTGACAAATGTAGAGACACTCCAAAATATGAATCTCCACACTTCTTCTTCTGGTGTCACACATTTCCACTTGTCCAAGGCCTTAGATTGAGACAGTTCCTTCAGAAATCTATGTCCAAAACAACCTGTCAGCCTCAACTGTACTTATCACTGAGCCTCCTGTAAGTACAACTAAAGCTGATGTTCTGTAACATCATGGTGCCACCCTCAGGCTCAACATTACATCTGCTGCCCCACTGGTGGTATTAAGCTGGGATTGCCGGACTAAAGCTGTCTCGTCACGATAACATACAGCACTGTTAAACCTGTCCTGTACTGTGTGTATTTCAGTCGATACAACAATGTAGAAGAGGTACAGTACTGCACCTTTTACTACAGGAACTTGACAAAACATTACGTAACATGTGGACAGTATAAAATCACTACAAGGAGTAGTACTAAAAACAATGAGCTGTGAACCATCTGTCTACTTTGCACAGCTCACATTTTTACAAACTAATCCATTGAATTATGTATTTTGGGACAAGAAGGAACAGACATCACCTGTGAAAAATTGTTATTTCAACATTTGAAAACAAGGAAGTGTACAAATTGTGCAGTGTATACATTTAAATAAATTATTAATCAATACAATAATTAAAATAAATCGACAACTGTTTTGGGTCATTGACGAGTTTTCTCAAGTTTACCCATGTGTAGAATTCAACATAAGAGGAAAGAGTAAAAGTCTCCATAATGGGAAATTTGCTGTGAGCTCAGCACAAAAAAAAGTACTATCAAATTCAGAGTGCCTCTTAGCAACTGATCTAAACATTTATATGAACTGTGTGGGTACCAATTTGTTCCAGTGTGGGCATTACACATACTGCATGTCTGTCCCTCCAGCTGTACCTGTCCCAATGCTTCTACATTTACACAGCAGTACATGCTGTAATGGCTCAGCGGTTATGATCCTCTGTATATCTCAATAAAACCACTGTGCTCCTTAACTGCTGATGAACCTTAAATGCCCCCACAGGAAACATACTGCTAGAGCCAGACAACTTAATTGGTTTGGCTGCATGTAATTTTAATAGCTCCTGTAATTAGGTTGCTTATTATAAGGAATCTAAGTCATAAATCATGTGAAACAGAGTTACATGTACATTTCCTGTCATTAAAAAATGTTGTTCTAGTGTTGCAAATGTGTCACTAAGAGTCACACGCAAGAGAAAAACCTGGCCGTCCTGTTGTTCAGGGGGGGAAAAAAAGAGAGAAAAAAGAAAGAAAACAGGGAGGTAGAAAAAAGAAGTCAAGGCGCTGATGCTAACGATCTGTGACACTTTTATTATCATTATTAATTAGCGCTTTTCAAAGCAACAGATCTCGATCGATACGAAAGGAGTGAAACGAATTTCAGCGAGCCGTTCGGATCAATCCCTGGGAGTTTTTTAATTTGCATTAATGTCAGTCCATTCAGCCCGTTAACCATGGACCCCAAACGCGCTGCAAGATTGGTGGGGTTTTCAATTAGAAAAGACATAAACCAGCAAACCATTAGTCTTCTTCTCCCATCCGCAGTCCCAGCACATCTGCAATTCATTTATGTTTTTCCCCTGTTCACGTTTCACTCGGCTCCTTGTTGATGACGCACTTTGTCGCAATCATTCCCTTCTTAACGCTAACACGTAATTAACATGCATCTCATGGTAAACCACCAGTAAAAACCCACATTTAAGTTAAACTGTTAAATGTGCTTTCATGGACACTTATACTAATACACACATACACGTACAAAAACCCACACAAATGAATACAAACACACACCCATGCTGTGTGTGCCCTTCTCTCCACAGGTGTTAACCCTGGTGTGGTGTCGCCAACACACAACCACCAGAGCCAGTTTTGAACTCCTTTGCAACCGCAGCCCTCTTCTCTGTCCTCCTAAATTAACTGCTGTGACAACCGCTCTACCTCACACTCCATGAGAGTGCAGCAGAAAGTAAAGTGAGTGTGTGTGTGTGTGTGTGTGTGTGGTGTGTGTGTGTGTGTGTGTGTGTGTGTGTGTGTGTGTGTCGCCGCGCGCGTGTGTGTGGTGTGTGTGTGTGTGTTGTGGTGCCAGCAGCGAAGAACGCCTGCTTTGTCCTTTAAAATTATAGGCCAGACCCATATTTCTTAAAGCACAGCATGGCCCTCATTCATTTTAATATCTGATGATGAGTTCCTTTATCACAGGCTTGTGCAGACTGTTTGGTCACTTAACACCTCGGTCGGGGAGAGGAGCAGGCAGTGGTGTACAGATGTAAACACTGCGGAGATGGAAGGTGTCCATCATTTGGCCTCCTCAAGTGACCTAAAAACATGTGGTTATGTTGTTGATATAAATTTCAATCATGACTTGGGGAAGGCTATCAAGTATGAGTTAATTTCCAATTTCCAGCAAATTTTGTTTTCCTTCCTTTTTTACATCTACAGTATCTGTCAGGGTTGTAGGATCAAATAAGTTTATACTTCTTCCTACTCCTTTTCAGGCATATCAATTCAATATGTTATTTTTTATTTTTTTTGTTTATTTTTATTTCTTTTGTGAAATCATTTGAACATATTTTTTTGTTGTATTTTCATGCTTTTAATTTTTTTCTTTTGATATGTCTGAAATAAAATTAAATCAATCAATCAGGGTTAAACGGACTTCCAAACAAGAGATGGTTACAGATTTTTTTTTTAAATAAGTAGGTTAGTGTTAAATTCAGGGATTATCTGCTGTATCCACAAAGGAATTTGCAATAACTATATGCTGGGGCTAATACAAGGGTCTGTGTGGCTGTAATTAGCACCACTACTCTTTGTGAATTAGATTAGAAATTATGCTTCGTGAACTGGACTCCATCTTTTTCTCTCATGTGCACAGGTTTAGCAGCCGCAAAAGCAATGCAATCCATTTATGGATTTGGTCCTTAACTCTTGCTTTGTGATATAACATAAACTCTGTTGTCCTGCATGAAATACAGCTGTGCTACTGCCCTGACCTCCACACTTTGTTGGCACCACATGTAAATCATGTGCTGCAATTTCATCCACCTAATACCTAGCGATACTGGGCTGCTTTTCCCCTTTTGGCCTCATTCATTTACTATCAGGCACAATGCATTCAACCTTGAATTTAACCTTGACCTGTATTATATTATTATTCAAATGAGGGTTAGTCACCGAGCAGGGATATTATTTTTCACAGCACCTGCAGTACCCACTTTAATTTATCAACGGTTGAAGTACATGCTCTGGGCAAATAGACACACGCATGTAAACAATAGCCTTTACATTCTGCAGGTGCTTGAATGCTGACTGAGCATACATTTGTGTATGTGTGTATGAAGGAAAATAAACACTGAGTCCTCTGTCCTGACAGGGTACAGTGTGATCGGTCTGTCTGTGTGTGTGTGTGTGTGTGTGTGTATAGAGCCATTGTTATTCTCTCTCTTACCATGTAGATTTTACGTTATCTGAGGGGGTGAGATACATTTTTTATGGGCAAGAGAGGACACGGCAGACGTGTGCTTTTCAAAGCAGCGCGTCTCAGTCTGTGTCTATATCTCCGGACAGGCGTGGAATGAGAATGAGAGCAAACAGCAGTGTGCAGCCAAGGGTAGCACAGCCACTCCATCACTGTGATAGGCCTTGTCATTTCTCTCTCTCTCTCTCTCTCCTCTCTCTCTCTCTCTCTCTCTCTCTCTCTCTCTCTCTCTCTTCTCTCTCTCTCTCCCTTATGCCTCTGCTACTCCTGCACTGCCCGCCATCTACCTCCCTTCCAACTCCCAGTGGTAAGGGCAGGGTGTAAAGTTCACTCCTGCCTAATTCATCAACCAGCCCCCTCCCCCACCCCCCACAGCACAGCCCTGTACAGTCATTAGCTACACACACTGACACAGCAAACCCCGGCCCACACCCACACAACCAATACCCTCATTTATTGTCTTTTTTTTTACAGCAAGGAAGCAGCATCAATTAATTAGAGCCTAAATGGCTCCATGTCCCCAGGATATGCAAGGGGGGCAAGGGTGTTGTAGATGAGATTTGGTATATTTGGGTGGGGTGAGGAGGTTGGGTGCGTGGGTGCTAGAAAAAAAGTTGATTAATTCTGTTGACTGCTAGTTTGGTATCGGGAACCCTTCATTTGAAGTCTTCTCACCACACCTCTTCTTGGAGGGTCCAGACACTACAGGCAGAAACATAGAATTAAGAAAAAAAAATGTATTGACCTAAATGTAGACTAAATGGTTCTGAGTTCATATATTATTGCAGCCTTTCAGGCTAGGTGACCAATGCACCCTAAGTGTGTTCTAACAGGTGCTTCAGCCTCAGTGCCCTTGTAAGGGCACACTCTGCAGTACACTGCTAGGATGTTTACTCTCTCAGTCAACCAGCTGCACTGCACGTTTATAATACTCTCCTAAGTACGCTACAGATGGATATGGGTCCCCTTGCTGCCTCTCCCTGCCTTATGATTAATGAGCAGCACTTGGAGCCGCATGTGTTGCCGCCTCACAGCTCTGACATGTCTTTCCGGACCCGACATTTTGTATCCTCCATGAAAAATGAGCTCCTTGGTGTCGTTCATTACACTGTTCCGCTGCCAGAACTCTCCCATGCATATTCCTATACACACTAAGCCTGGTGCCATGCTTGTACTGAGTGTGGGTGTTTGTGTCACTTTGTATCTAACTCACTTATCGAGACAGCTTTCCAGCTAAATGCATGCAGAGGAAACGACTTGACTTCTTGGGACCGTTTCAAAGGGAGACAAGTCAATAGAGGAAGACCTGACAGCCAAAGAAGGAAGGATTTCTGCTCTCCCATAGAGGACACGCCGCCTAAGAAGCCCTGGCACTGCAGGAAAGAAGCCACTTTTCTGCTGTGCAGGCACACTGATATGACAATGGCCAGTAATCATTGTTCCCCCTCTGAAGTTATAGCTGTAATTTGCTCTGTCGGAGGCTGGAATCCATTTGTCTGAATGCTAGCCACAGTCAGTCGGCTGCATTGAGACACTGGTGCTGGAGCGCACACACAAAGAAGTAACACAATCCACACAGATACACAAAAACTCTCACATGCCTTCGTGTAAACACACACACAGCACTGTCACACACTGTCGCCACACTGACAAACACACTCCCTGCTACTCAGCACTCTCTCAAGGGCACGTTCCAATAAAGCGGCATTGGAAAACAGCCATCTGATGGATTGGACCTGGAGACGGCAGCACAGGCAAATCCCCTAATGTGGCATAAATAAGGCTGCCGTGCTCCAATCGCTCTCTACAGACAATGTAAATTATATTGTCAGGCGCAGTCACTTCCCCGCTCGCTGTGCAGCTAACAAGAGTCACCTGCCAAGGCTCGACAAGGAAAGGAGGAGCCACCAGTGGAAAGGGATAGGGAAATTAATTAAAGTGGCAACCCACCCACAGCACACACACAAGCAGCTACATGCATGTACACATAAACAGATGCATTTACACGCAAAGCCACACATACAGGTAGTGTATATGCAAATTTGATTTATTTCCCTTGCTCCTGTGTGTTCCCCTCCCTCTCCTGGGGCCCTCAGTGAAGGTCGATGCGACAACTCTGATGAGAAACAGTGGTGATGCTGCTCAGCCATTTTGGAGCTTAGCTTGCCTGAGGCCTGCAGATTCTCACGGGGGCTGCCAAACTCAACACAGCGGTCTGTGAATAATGTCAAGTGTGATACATTGACTTACATCACTTCAGAACTTCCCACAGCCGCCCTGGAATGATTCAAAGCAAAGCCAAGGACGAGAGATTTAGTGTCAGTATTGCCCTTTGTGTACAGCTCCTTGTCTTCCTCTTCTCTTCATACCGTCTTTTACCAAAACTGTCCTTCCTGTCTCTTGTTCTCCATGCAGCTGTTGACTGTCAAGTTGGTTCCAAGACTTTTGTCAGACCACAGCTGTTTAATCCTCGCCAAATTTGAGTCCTCACAACATGGCTTCGTTGCTATGGAAGACATGAATAAGACCTGTCAAATTATTCTGCTTGGGTATTCCTCTACTCCTCGTAAAATGTAGTGACTCCTTGCTAAATGTATTTAAGATGTGGTGATATGCCGACGACAAGCCGCTATAGCTTCCTAGAAATAGCATGTCCTTGATGACAGAGCAATAAATGGATGTTACTAGCCTCATTGACGAAACAGTTGAACAGATCATGTAGCTAATGTAAATGCTTCTCAAAGCTCTAAATATAAATCTACAGAGGTCCTAGGAAATTATGGCGCCACATGTGGACACATTCATAAGACGAGAAATGCGTAAAACAAACAGCTTATCTCACACGCCTGTATTCCAACAAACAGCGAAACCCACAAATGCTGCTTTCCTTGCAAGCTACCATGCATTGAAACAGCTTTGCCCTCTCTCTGTCAAACATTTCCTCCCATAGCCGGCTAAAAAAGTGTTTCCCAATGCTGACAGGGAGAATGGATGGCCTCCATTACGCCTGGCTACAAACACATTCCGCCAGGATGAAGGGGCCGTAAATTATCCTGCGAGCGAGCAGCCCAGGCCACAGCCGAGCCAACAACCCCCCCTCGCTTCTAATGGGGTCGGCCCATCCACAGCCTACACCGCACTGAATCACATACACCATACCCAAACATACACTGTCACCTGTGTGTATTTACAGTATGTGTGTTGGTGTGTGCATTGCAGAGATGAAAGAGGGGAGGGCTCTTTGAACCAAACACCTGGGAAGAAGTCCTTGAACCCATCATCTGAATATATCGGATTTAACAAAGGTATTCACTTTAATAAATAGCAGCACAATTACTCATGGGATATCTCACCCTAACCCTAACCCATTAATGTTACCTAACAGCGAGCTGTAACTGTGCAACTGGCCTCACAGAGACAGATCTAAAGCTGTGAAGCCGGAGGGCGTAACTGTAGAAACATCAGCAGTATGTCGGGTCAAATTCAGTTCTCATGACACAAGTGTTGTTGGCAGCTGGAAAGCCATCAAATAGGCTGAGCTATTGCCCTGTGGTATGGCTAAATGCTAAGTGTGTACCTGTAAATCATTACATGCAAATAGTTGATTGTCAGGCCCCATTGTGTTCCCACTAGGTAAAGCTTGTTCTTCTTGTGTTGCAGTGTCCTCCCAGTCTCCCCCTGCAGCACTGATAGGAATCTAGGTCCTCCTTTTTGGCCCCCAAAGGTATAATCTTCACACTGCTATGACCTCTCTTTCTACCTTTTTCATGACATCCCATTCGCACATTTCTTTTCACATCGCTGAGAAGTTCCTGAGAGACCTGTCGTTAAAAGAATGGGGCCGCAGGTTTGACGATAACTTCTTGTAGCTTGGAAAAAAAAGCTATTAGGAGTTTCTAGGTTTCTGAGTTAGTGTATTTGTGGATGTCCCTTTATTTTAGGTCAATGTGTGCTCACGTCAATGTTTTATTTCTTGAAATAACATAGTATTTCCATTAGGCTGCATTTTGAACTTTGATGTAGTACGGCTTTTGAAGAAATGTCTATGTTTCTGTCAGTCGGTGTCTTTGTAATTTTGTCACCCACGGTCATCTAATATGTCTGACATCTGATGCCACCCATACTAGAACTTTCTTAGAGGGATTTATTTAAAGGGTTGGTTCACCCAAATTACAAAAAAATAACCTATATAATTCCTTCGATTAGAAGAAAGAACCTATAGAAAAGACAATGTGCTTTTCTAGAAACAATGTCCCTTCCATTCAGGATCATCCACAGAACACACTTTTAAACGGTTTTAGTCGAATAAATAGTCCATATGAAAACTGTGGACAGTGTGTTCTGTGGATAATTCAGAGTAAATAGAACACTTTCTCTTCAAACAGTGTTTGTTTTTTCTTCTGCGTTTCAGACAGTTGTTTTTGGGGGGTTCTTCACAGCCACAAGGTAATATGACTAGAATCAGCAGTCCTCGCTTCAAATCATTAGACACTGTTGTTTGCAAGGCAATCGGCGAGGATGTAACTCCAACTGTAGCACTGTGCCATTTCAGAAATGTGAACAGTGTTACGTACGGTTACATACGATCAAATGTTTAATCCTCAACTGCAAGTTAAATGTGGACAAATGGGAAGGAAATCAAGTTAACATCAGTTGCATGCAGACTGAAATGTCAAGACCTGGGCAAATAAAAAGAAAACTTCCTGAGCAAAATTTGATTTCCCCAGAAAAGATCACCTGGGCTTATAGATGCTACATCACACTGAACTCTTAGCTTTCTTAAATAACCAGACAGAATGCCCCCCCCCCCCCCCCCCCACCCCTGCTCTGGCTCGCACCATGGGCAACCAGCTGCAGGGTCCATGTGCCTGAGGTGGAATGGGCCTTGGTGACAGGTCACATTATACCTGGGTGCTGACAGGGGGAGAGGGGTCAGCCATGCTGTCAGGCCAGAGAGGGGGCAGAGGAGGTGACGGCAGTGGGAAGAGGAGGTGGAATGGAGCTCCTTTCATCGGGCCCTTTCTTGAGTGACGGCCGCCACAGCTGTGACACTGATCGTACATACCAGCACACATGGGCTTGAGTCCACACAGGCAGGGGTGGATAGAGAACCGTAGGATGGGAATGTGGTGGTGGAGGAGGAGGAGGAGGGGGGGGGGGGGGGCAGCACACAGAATGCTTTTTGAACATGATTTCGATTGCAGAATTGCTTTTACCATCTTGTAAAACTGTCTTAAATCTTGATGACACAAAATTCACAGGGTTATAATCATAGGTCTTCAGAGGGAAAAAGCATGGATTGATAATTATGTTTTAATAAATGCAATTAAAGTGTGCATATAAACGTCCAAAGCAATTGCAATGAGTGACTGCTTCAGTGTTATATAATTGTAAAATTGAGTTTTGTAGCCAAATGAACTCAATGTAGACACAAATCTGGTACAGCTACTGAGAAGTATCGCGTCAAACAGATTGTTACAATATATTTATGTTTCCATACCATATTCATGTCATCGTTTACATCTGAACCCAAGTGTTGCCGGATGCTTTTTTCCCCTCTTAACTGGGCTCAGTTCACTGTTCTGAGCAGCTGGTGTTTGGGTGCAAAAGCAGCTGTGTTCAACATGGTATGTGTTTAGATACATTAACTTATAGAAATGCTCCCATAGGAAGTATAAAAAGGGTTTGAGATTTGAGACACTATACCATCTTAACAACTATACTGTCGTTCAAGTCATATCAAAATGAAGCTTATCAAAGTGTCTGAAATTTCAAGAATGACACACACTCTAGGACATTTTTTCAAAAGCTAGATCAGCCCATCCACACATCCTCCTGCCCACACAGAGGGAAGGTTCCTGTCCCTGCAGGATCTTGAAGAGTCAGAAACAGGAAACTGTGTGATGGATCACTGCCAGTCAATACTTGCCGCAATTGGTTTCTGGTAGTCATCCTTACATCCCTTTTCCTATTGAACCGCTTACCTTTGCAAACAGTTTCGGGTCACCCTGGCAATTTGTTTTAGTCCACTGGTCACATGTTGCCAATATACAGATGTAGGCCTTGTGTGTGAGATGATAGGATGAGTGATTGTTTCCCCCCTCATAGCATTAAACGCGAAAGTAAAACTGACTAACTTAATTTGCAATTTCAGAGAAATATAAAGAACGGATTTTTAAATCTTCAGATAGGATCCAGACTCTTCTCAAAATGCTTTTAATTATGGCTTTAGCTGGTTTAGCTGCTTGGAAAACAACAGTGAAGCAATGTTATTCAACCTTAACCTAAACTCTGACCCCAGGCACTAGGCAGGATGGTGGCAAATGAAAGGAAAACATTAAGCCTCCAAAACCGAGTATTCCTTCTCATAGATGCTCTGTGTTTTGGTAACTCTGTTGGAGATATGCTCACCAAAGGTTTAGTGATTTGATGATGATGGTGGTGAAGTGGTCTGTATACACCACTCACACTCTGTTAAGTTATTCAACTTGAAATCTGGACAATAAGAAGGCATTAGTAAAAGATATGCGTCATATTCTTCTCTATCAAACCAGTGATCCCCTTGTGCCCTGCGTTGAAGCGTCAGCGTTCACATTTGACATTCTATTTCATATTCTCAACAGGTTGAAAGGGATTATCTTTTCATTTCTTCAAGAATTGTAAACTCAAAGTCAAAGAGAGATAAGTGTATCTGATCAAAGATGTTAGGAATATTTTTTGTAATATTTACAAGAAAGATTTTTTCACATAATTTTAGTCTTGTATGTATGTATTTCTGGTGTGTGTGTGTGTGTGTGTGTGTGTGTGTGTGTGTGTGTGTGTGTGGCAGGCATGTGTGTGTTGCGTGTGCATGCATGTGTGTGTGAGTTTTAGGCTGTCTTCAGTGGACTCTGTGTCCTCCTCTTCCATATCCCTTTCTTGTGAGCACCGTTGCCCCATTTCCCCTGCACCCATTCATCAGCTTGTAAATGAAGTAACAGGTTTATTAGGCTGCGGTAAAACAATCCACCCTCCCCCCGTCCTATAGCCAGAATGCAGAGACAGCCAGCGCCCTGCCTGCCTGGACTCTGATGACAAAGCTAGTGTGCATCTGTGTTTGAGAGTGTGCGTGTGTGCAGCAGGTGGACAAACAGCTATGGCCAGATGGCAACCATCATAAAGCAAACACAGCCATGTATGATTTATTCTTGATCCTCTCTTTTGATGACGAAAAGCGTACAACCACAGAGCTGGCTAACACTTTTTGCATGAAATGTGTCAGACCGAAAGCTGCTTTCTCTTACACTCCTGTGCTTTATAGCGAATGTGTGAGGGTCAGTTTGTGCGAACCACCCCTTTAATAAGTCTCAAGCTAGCAAGCAACAACATAAATGTTATTAAATCCTAATCCTGAATTTTATCAAATCACCTTTCAATTGCAGTGCGTTGTACATTGTTCATGGATTGTGGGATGTGTACCTATTGAATCGGATGAGAGGCAGACATATATATCCCTTTATTATCTCTCCTGTGTGCATGTCTGTCTGTTGTGTGTGTGTGTGTGTGTGTGTGTGTGTGTGTGTGTGTGTGTGTGTGTGTGTGTGTGTGTGTGTGTGTGTGTGTGTGTGTGTGTGTGTGTGTGTGTGTGTGTGTGTGTGTGTGTGTGTGTGTGTGTGTGGTGCGTGCGTGCGTGTGTGTGTGTGTGTGTTCGTCCTGTAGCAGGGTGTCAAACAGAAGGATGTGAAGCTGATTCTGTGTGACTGTCTGAATGCCACTGGAGCAGCTCTGCTGTCTATGTTCAGACCTCTCACTGTCACTTAGAACTGAGCCACGCCCGCTGCATAGACGTGTGCACAATGAACAATTCCTTTTGACAGCAGATATCATAACAGGTGCAGGTCTTTTCACTCCCTGAATCAAAATACATCAAGGATTGGCTGACCATACAGTGTTTTAATGTTTGTTAACTGGAGTGTTAACAATTGTATTTTTTCTTACTTTACTTCTTCTGGTCTTGTTGTTCCTTCACCAAAAACACACCACACACACACACACACACACACACACACACACACACACACACACACACACACACACACACACACACACACACACACACACACACACACACACACACACACCACACACACACAGGGGGATAGAAATCGCTGAGCTATTTGGGTACGTCAGTCCGATGTGCAGAGCATTTTCTTGGCTCACCAGGCAGGATTACATCAAACAGACAGGCCTCTTCTATGGAGGTCTGGCCTCTTTCTCTCTCAGTCACACACACACACACACACACACAACACACACACACACACACACACACACACACACACACACACACACACACACACACACACACACACACAAATTGTGCACACTTTGTCCTGCAGGTAATTAGAAGCTGGAGGCCATCCATCAAACACAAACTCACCCTCTTGACTCCACAAATATTGATAAAGAGTCTGCCAAAGGTGATTCAAGAGCAACCAAGCAGAAAAAACTGTCTCCATCAAGGTGTTGTTTGCCATATTTGATTTCACATACATACATACGTGCCATGCCCCCCCCCCCCCCCCCCCATCCCCGCTGTGTGTTAATATGTTGAGAAAAGCCTGCAGGTATACTGTAAAGCTGTTTATAAGGACAATTCATACACAAGCATATATTTGTGCCACATAAACAAAGTGAGTTCAAAGCAAAGGCAGCCAAAGATTAGGGTGAAGCAGAGCTGAAGCAGAGTGTCAGCCAGGGAGGATCACCCTATCTCCTTTGTCTGCCTATCTGTCTGTCTGTTCCCCTTTGTGTGTGTGTGTATCTGTTCACCTGTGGTGTGTGTGTGTGTGTGTGTGTGTGTGTGTGTGTGTGGTGTGTGTGTGTGTGTGTGTGTGTGTGTGGTGTGTGTGTGTGTGTGTGTGTGTGTGTGTGTGCGTGTGGTGCGTGTGTGTGTGTGTGTGTGTGTGTGGTGTGTGTGTGTGTGGTGTGTGTGTGTGTGTGTGTGTGTGTGTGTGTGTGTGTGGTGTGTGTGTGTGTGGTGTGTGTGTGTGTGTGTGTGTGTGTGTGTGTGTGTGTGTGGTGTGTGTGGTGTGTGTGTGTGTGAGAGAACGTCTGTCTGGCTGTTTGCAGCTCAACCTGGAGACTATCCAGGCCATCACTCACACTTTACCCAAGGAGAGGGCGTCGGACAGGTTTTATTAAAACTCTGTCAGAGGGTGTGTATGTGTGTGTGTGTGTGTGTGTGTGTGTGTGTGTGTGTGTGTGTGTGTGTGTGTGTGTGTGTGTGTGTGTGTGTGTGTGTGTGTCTGTGCGCGTGCATCTGCCTCGGGCTCAGAAGAGATATCATCTCTCCCTTGACATGTTCTTTCATCTTGCTTTTTTTCTTCTTGACAGACACCATTTTGGTTGCCAGTCATTTTCTTTTTTCCTTTTTACTCAGGCCTTTCCTCAAGGCTGGCTTAATCCATTGTATTGTGTGAGGCAGTAGTGTCTGAGTTATTCTCTGTGTAATGCCCTTTCAATCATATCATCAGCAAAATAAATATTCAAAGGCAGAAAACTGATGGGATTTTAAGATAGGTTCAGACCTCTTTAAGTTTGCCTTTGTACAATACCACGTGCATGTAGTACTGTATTAAACAAAGCTATTGAGCATTGTATTTCTCCTCTCCAAACATCACTATATTCTGTCAAATGTGTGAGACATTGTCTTCTCATTTACAAAAATGCATTTAACAGTTCGGCTAACACCAATATGTATTTATATAATATTCATTTGGGATGGGAAAACAACTCTCATAAGCACACCTTGAGTAGTAGGACAATTCCCTTAGCAGAGGCAACTTCCAGAAAAAAAAACACATTGACCTGCATTAAACGGTGTCACAGATGTTCTTTCTCCACAAATGAATAACTTCTTATTGCTACATGAAGAAGAGGAGCAGAAGCCACACACGCAGCAGGCGCAGTAATTAAAATGCTGAGACAAGGCTTTCCCTGTACCAAAGGCTCCCCCCCTACACCCCCCTCCCTCTGGAGCTGCTTGCTCCCATCAACAGGCCGTACGTTTTTAATCATGTTGAAATGATTTATTTAAACGTCAGGCAATGTGTCACCTCACTTCCTTTCATTTCTCAAAATGTTTGTGTTCTTTGCCGGATGATAAATTTATCTTCAGACAAGCCCAATATGACTAATTAACTTTGAAATATCAGAACCAGATGTCGAGCTGAAGGAAGTTCTTAACAGGCAGCCAAGAGAGGCGGCTCACCCCCTACCTCCCTCCTTCTCCTCCTTCCCCCTCCAACAACACTAGCCTCCTCCAACCTGCTCCTAGCATCCACCATTTTCTCTTTTTTACACACACCTTCCTCAGAAGTTTGAGCCATCCTGTTGAGAACCAACACGTTGCACCAGGTCATAAATCTGGCAGTGTGAAGTTAACCTGCTCATGCCCTGTGTTTACCTCCTCCTCCTTTTCCCCTCTGTGTCACTCAGCACCTCCACCTAATTTATTCTCTCTCTTCTCCTCCTTCCCTTCCTCCCTCCCTTCCCTCCCCTCCCTCCCTCCTTCCCTCGCCTCCTGACCAACTGGCTCTCTTCTCTCACTCAAGCTCCACAGATTCAGGTTTTTACTGATTTTTTGAGCTGATGCCCAGAAAGTGTAACTGGATCCTGGTAAATGTATGCTCTCAAGCCCTCCAAAAAGTCCTGATACTGCGTCTAAACTTATTCCCTCTTTTTTTTCCTTTCTTTCTGCTGCTAATCTCAGACAAATGGTCTTTTTTTATGATTTATGTCACTCTTTATTTCCGCCTGATGTCAAAAATGTTTGGATGAGGAGATTTAAGTGGGATGTGAATGTATTCTGGCTCACACAGCGATAATGTTTAGAGTTGGAGCTGTATACTGAAAAAAAATCTTCTGTCCCTGCAGAAATGCCTAGCATAAAAAAAAGCAAAAAGGCCCCTGCAGGAACATTGCAGCACTGACACTTTGACAGTTTGCCATGAGTGACGTCTGATCTGTACAAATTTCAGGACTAATAAATCTACCTGTCAGAGCTCGGGACTTGAAAGGGCCGCAGCCCTGCGGCACAGCTTTAACACAACTTGTGTTGATGAAATTCTGTAGGCTGGAGAATTATAGCTGTCAGAAAAACGCCCACATCAAACCTGAAGCCTTGGCGTTCCTTCTTTTTTCCCCTCCACTCTCTCAACACTCATATATTGCTCATTCACCTCCTCCCTCCCTCCTTTCCTCCCTCCCTCTCTCCCTCCCTCCCCCCCTCCCTGCTGCCTCTCCCTTTCCAGACGTCTCTCTTTTCCTTCCTCCTGTTCTTTCTCACTGCTCGGAAAATGAAACATAGGCCTCCTTTCATGCCTTGAAGACCATCATTACATCATTTCGACACCCTGTTTTCACACGCACCACATCCTAGTCGTTTTTTTTTTGTTTAATCATTTGCTCTGCCAATATAAAAAAAAAGTTTAGCTAACAGACAATAAGTTGTCAGGGGTTACGGTGGGTATGACATGTTGGCTGGCTGTCATGCTCTCAGCCCCGTCTCCTGGCATCCGGCCATGATGGAAGACAAGAAGGAGGAATCAAGCAACCCCATTGGACGGCCTGGGTTTGAAAAATGAAAGAAATGCGGCCTTGTCACCAGAGTATCAGAGTCACCAGCCCCAGGGGGGTTGAACAGGGCTGAAAGGTGGGAACGCAGGCACATGATTTCACAAGAAGGAGGTGTTGTGTGTGTGTGTGTGTGTGTGTGTGTGTGTGTGTGTGTGTGTGTGTGTGTTGTGTGTGTGGGTGATTTAAATACCAAAGAGCCCCATAAATCAACTAGCCACCACTCCCCTCTTGCCACCTCCTCCCATTTCCACATCCTTCCAGGGCCCGCTGCCCACTCACTCACTCCTGCTCCCGCCTCTCTTTTTGCACTAAGATTTATTCCTGTTTATCTTTGATCCCGGACTAGTTTGCTCCCGACTCCTTTCAAGCCGAGCCCATGTATCCTGTGGGTGATAAATCATCTGTGAGTGTTTAGATCTTTGCTGCCGTTGCTGATTCCCCCCCAACCCTGTAAACGTCTTGGAGAGGAGTGGATCATATTTGCGTATACTTCAAAGCTTTGCTGTTGTCGGGTGCTAAAAGTTCACTGGAGTCCTGGAGGAAGAATGACAGCCCTGGCGATATTGATTTAAATGTCAAAAGGTGTGGTCCTCTTTGCATAAGGTTGGGTTGGGGACCCTCCTGGTAAGCGCTGATGTGATCATTCATTGACCGTTTGAGTCAAAGAGCATGTGAAGGTGCTCTGCTTTCTCATTGAAATGCTTCAGTGGACTGTGTGAGCTATAGGTAGCATTGTACCTATAGGTTTCAAAGGTGGAATTAATACGCGATCACAGTTGGAGACAGGGTGTCTTAGTGGCTGGAAAAAGGCTGTCACATAGACAAAAAGTTCAGACATTCAGTCTTAACCACAGCCACTCTGTGCCTGTCATGCATGAATCAATCCTTTCAGAGTGTCATGGTAATGCCTAACATTGCGAATCAGATTGCGTTCCGCCACTTTAATCCCACTTTGATCCCATCTAAACTCATTTTCATCAGTCATAAATCATATGAAGATTGACAATAGAAAAATCTTACTTCATTAGCCCCCATGCTGAAACAAGCAGCAGTCATTTACACTACACACACAGCCACCAAAGCAATCTGTCAATATGTGTGCTTGTCAATCACTCCGTGTCTCTGCAGGAAGCCGGGGCTCTGACTGACAGCCCGTGTGATCTCTCCCAAAGGGCTGGCAGGAAGGCAACAAAAGGGCCCCGGCCGGCTACAGTAATTGGCAAGATAAAGACATCCCCGCCAAACTAGCACTGTCACTCATTTGAACTCCGGAGCGATGAATCAAACACCGAACACGCCACACCATGCAGTTAAGCCAATGGGGAAAGTTTGCTTGTCGCGGGGGGCTAACCAGTAACCAATCAGAAGGGGCCAGCTCGGGGTCACTTCCCCTGGTGACTTGCTGAGAGGTGACCTGTTTAAACTAACACAGCACAGAGCTCCCCTGTGGATTCACTTCTCTAACCTTCTCACCTCCACTCTCCCCTCCCTGTGTACACCCTGCCCCCTGGCTGACCCGCTGGCCTCCTTTGCTCAGGTCAGCTTAAAACACAAACGACCCCCCCCCCCCCCACCATACTCTCCCACTGTCTGCTCAATCTTATCCCCATCCTTCCCACACACCTGGTTCTCATTTCTCACTTTTCACTTTCTTTCCAGTGCTGCGGGAGGGGACGCCATCTGTCTCTCTGCATGTCTGACTGCCTGCCTGTAGGTCTGATTGGAGGTAAAGGCTTGGAGATCGTTTAGCATGCCAACACAAAATAAAACCCATTAGTGTCCAAGAACATTTACTGCAGTGAGACTGGTGAGTCAGATGTAAAATGCAGATAAGGTATGCTTTGAAATGGAAAGCTCTTTAATGAAAGATGGTAGGGGCTTAAATAAGGACTAAAACGTCGGAACTAAAGTCAAACATGGCAAACTACCCAATTAACTCTTCTAAGTTCAACTGTCAGTATGTTTACATGCACAGTTAAGTGGACCCTTTTCAGGTTGACATATTACGTCACAGACCTAGTGAGCGGCTAACAGTTAGAGAGCAGCTAACGGTTAGCGAGTGACAAAGTGGTGGCATGTCAAGAAGCAGAATGGACATCTACACAGCTCTGTATAATGTCCTACATTGTGTACATACACACTGCTTTCTTCTTCTCCCTTAATTTCTGTTCTTCTGTTGGCATTCAATGCTATTCGGCTTTGCCGTGGAGCACGCTATGATCACCAAGGCAAGTCACGGTCCGATTGACTATACATGCAAGGGTTGCTCGGCTCCCAATCGCATTATCTGGGTGTGTTGGCTCGAGTTTGATAATGTTCACATGTATTTTAAAAGTCAGATTTCAGTCCGATTAACACAATAGATCGATTTCTCTCTATTGTCGTGTAATATCTGACTGTGTTTTGTATCAGTGCACACCCTGAATAAGGTGAGCAGAACAGTCCATTGCTGGTGAGCCCCACTCTGAGAGGTCAGATGGGGTATCTGTGTCTTGTGAAGAGGCCCTGTCACTGTGTTTGTGGGTTAGTGAGTTTGACTCCTGATGCCCTGTGTCTGACCTCCCTCTCTGTCCTCTTTCAATCACCCCTGTCTCCTCAGACACCCTCCTCCTCTTCTGCTGCTGCAACAGGAGAGCACAGGGAGCAGGGGGGCTGCCTCGCACTGAAAGACTCCAAAGAGGGCCCCCTGCTCAGCATGTAAAAGCCCCTCTCTCATACATACACACACATACATGGGGATCCCGTGTCTGCCTGCCCGACTCTTCACAGGGCAGTCATTAGTCATCAGGCAGATCAAAGGACAACCACAGGAAGTGAAAGGACCCTGACAAGGAGGAGTCCATCTGGCTGGCAGGCCATCGCTCATCCTCAGCTGACAGCCAGGCACACTCCCCATCTGACTGCTGTTTCCGCTGCGGGCTGGTGCCTCATATGCGGCTAATTTCTATGAGACAATTCTGTCTTTGATAAAAGGCTAAAGTGACTGATTTGACTGCATCATCATTCATATTGTAGCCTGGTATTTAAATATGTTGACAGGTATATGGATAAACACTTTTTATGGTTTTACAGATAGCTTTATGTTGTAACTAAAAACAGTTTATCCATCTGCCGAGCACCTCTATACAGCTTCTCTGTTGTTAGCTGGAATCATCAATAAATAAAATTAAAGTATCCAGAAAGGAAATCAGGAGTTTTGTAATAGCAAGGCCTTCCAAGGGGCGCACCCACACTTGGCCCTGTTGATCCATGCCATGCTTAAGTGCTCAAACTGGTCAAACGAACGAGACTTTAGGCGTCAGTCCTACTCACCACGATACGGAATGCCGAGTGTGAGTGCGCGCTAAGAGCTGTCCTTGTTTGTCTACTTCATGCATAAGTTAAACCTGCGTGATTGATCATCAACTTTAATGTGGTCAATGAAATGTGAACCGTTAGAGATGACCTTTCTTATTTTACCCACTACTTACTTAACTCTAATGGGCACTGCTTTTGGACTGACATAAACATTTCACAGCCATTGATACAGTTGCATGGATAGATTACAGTCTAATCTATTTTCACTTTCAAAAATCAACAAACAAACTATGCAACACTTTAAATGTGGGGTTGAAGTTGATGCTGCCTTTCTCATTCTTTATCTGATTGGTGTCATAATTGTGTTAACCACAACAGATATTATTTTAAAAACGTAAATGTAAAATGCTAAATAATTAACACAAGTAAAAAGAAAATACATACAACCTTTCGATACCATGGTTTGTAAATGTTATGCAAAAATGGTTTGTGACAGTCAATGGTCAATACAAGATAACAATCAAACTATTTTCACAGAGAAATCGACCGTTCACCATTTAACCGTTAGTCTTGGAGATCACTTCAATGGACACCTTCAGGCATCAAGCAATGTCAATGACCCTTTAACCCAATGCAAAGTTCACATTGTGCACCACAGGCAGGTTCCCTTTGGCTGTTTCCAAAGGCTAAATTACAAACTCATGTCTGTTCCAATGTTCCTCCTACTTTTGAAAGACTCATAAAAACGTACATTAGAGGTCAAGCTATACCAGTTAATCCTTTGAAGGATACGTTGGAAGTTGGTGGACGTAGTAATGGTGGTGATTATGACTCAAAGGAATACTTCACCCATACGGAACCAGCGTTCTATCATTATAAAATAACTATTATAATATAATGAATGAGGTTTTTCTTCCCTCAGTCTTCCCTTAGTCTTCCCTTGGCCCAGCTGTCCTGTTAATCCTAACCCTTACTGTGATGTCACAAGAAAGAAACTGTAGGGTTAGACAGTGAGACCATAAAACACTCTTTCTGCCTTTTCTCAGGCTAAGATGATCCGATTTCATTTTTTTTGGCACATTTATACTACATACGATCTCCGAGTTCAATACAC
Source organism: Ammodytes dubius (assembly GCA_026122265.1). Classification (NCBI taxonomy): domain Eukaryota; kingdom Metazoa; phylum Chordata; class Actinopteri; order Uranoscopiformes; family Ammodytidae; genus Ammodytes; species Ammodytes dubius. The sequence continues at coordinate 7,746,903 of CM047507.1, forward strand.
CTTCATATTCCAACCGGTGAAGTAGGCCTTTAAATATAGTATTGGGTGACACGCTAATGCAACAACCAGCAAAACTGTCCATGGCCTGACTTAATGTAAAAAAAAAACATGGTGGTTTTTACACTAACTGTGGGCCAATACAAGAGCTGATACCCTTCATACATCCACCATCATTCCTCAGCCCTTCCCACCCACCAGCACTATGCACCCTGGGCTGTCTGCAGGGTGACCCTTTGCTTTGGCTGCGTGACTGAGAGCCTCTCCTGCCACACAGGAGGCATCAATTACAGGCCCCGGCCGTCCCGGTGTCACTGCTCTGTAATTAATGGGCTCTCCCGGCGCTGCGCCATGGGGCCTGGCCTCACCGTGAACTCCACAGGAATTCACAGACAAACACACACACACACACACACACACACACACACACACACACACACACACACACACACACACACACACACACACACACACACACACACACACACACACACACACACACACACACAAACTCACTCAAAGTTGTGCAAACACAATAAAGCAAGCACACACATTCTGAAACTTAAATGTTGCTTTTGTAGAAGTTAGCCAACGGCTGTTTATGTCTCTTTTAAAATGTGCTGAAACGCTGGTCACACACACACATGAGCATTTAGTGCTCGTGTGCATACTTTTAAAACTAACAACCAGTCATTTCGGAAATACCTGCGCAGTGTCATTTGCATATAAAAGCTGAGAAAAGGTCACACACCCTTACACCACACACACACACACACACACACACACACACACACACACACACACACACACACACACACACACACACACACACACACACACACACACACACACACACACACACACACACACACACACACACCACACACCACACACACACACACACACACACACACACACACACAGAGGCCCTGCTCCCTGCTGCTTGCCCCTTCATTTGTCAATCAGCCAGACAAACAGAAGCACAAGGTCCCCCAGGTCACAGGGTCATGGGATCCTGTGATTCCTCTGCTACCCTAGATTGCCACACACACACACACACACACACACACACACACACACACTAGATACACCAACCAGTTAAACTAACCCACAACATTCTCTCAACTCCTTTTTCTTCACACTGAATCCTGTTGACTTTGAATCAGTTCCTCCAATTTTGTTGTTGAGTGGGAGATTCTTCCTGCGGCTGACATGTTTGCCAAACTTCCCTGTGCTCCTCTCCCCTTTAGTTCCTGCTTTCATTCTTCCCCCCTCCCCTCCTTCTCCCCTCCCCTTCCTCTCACTCACTCCCTCCTTCAAACATCACGCCTGGAGCTGACACTGAGCGTGACCCTGCCTTTATTGTTGCAGTGGGGCAGAGGCGCAAACACAGGGCAGGGACTGTCACCCCAGTGATTAAAGAGCGCATGTTTTTAGTCAAACGCCTCAGAGGGGGAGTGATCCCGGAGAGAGGGAGGGAGAGATGGAGGGAGGGAGGGAAAGAGAGGCTCAGAGTGTAGCATGGAGATAAAGAGCTTCTAAAATTTTCAAAGCTGAAGAACAACAGCATTTTGGAAAGTCAAAAAGGGACAAGAGTGAAATTTGTAGAGGGGTTGGGATTAATACATTGCCCTAACTTTTATTGAAATTCAACCACATATGAGTCAACGTTTGATGTTCTCTGATTATGTGACAAAGGATTGGGCTGAAAACAGCTTTCGGGGTTGAAAAAGCCCGAAAGAAAATGCAGTGAACTTTGTGTCACTAGTTAGGTTTCAATCTAGGAATTAATAGGGGAAAGTGGGGTGAGTTGTGCAACTTTTTACTCAAAGTGATTTTAAAGTGAGGCCTTGACAGTTATGTCTCCAACTCAAATATGTACATATATTTCAGGATGTTGTGCATCCCTGGCAATAAAAACTTTGGATCTGGAATAAACTGTTTAAGAAATATAGCTTTCGGAAAAAAAGTTGTCTTGTCTTTGGAGAAAATAAGATGGGGTGAATTGTGCCAATTTATATATATCTCAAAAACTGTAATGCAAGACAAATCCATTAGACAATCACTTACGTAAGGTGTATTTAAAGTAAATAAAGTAAATAGTTGACAAAGATTGAAGGTACATTTTCTTAAACAAGGCCTAGCAGATCTAGGTGGTTTTGCCTGCAAAGCTCACAATGACAAAGTCACCATCATCATCTTTCTGGCCATCTGAACTCTCATCAGTGGTGTCGTTAAGTGGAATTGAGATGTCACTCTCTTCTGAGCTACTGTAGACAATCACTTTCTTTTGGTGACCAGCGTATACAGCCATGCCACTGGCACGACTCTCAGAAATGTACTTTGCACTAGTTGCTCCGTGCTTGTGGAACCAACTGCCACCTGACAAATGTGATTCCCCCTACATTTCTGCCTTTAAATCAAGGCTCAAAACCCATATGTACACCCTGGTGTTTCCTCCCCATTAACTATCTTACCTCTGCACTACTATCTGTGTTTATGTGGATGTATGGGCTTTACGTCTTTTATTTTGGTTATTGTTATTTTACCTTCATTGTTTACCTACTGAATGCACTATGTACAGCACTTTAGACATAAATGTGCTTTTATAAATACATTTTACTTACTTACTTACTTATAACTCACCTAGGCCATTTGGCACAAATCACCCCATCCCCAGAATTTTGGATAATAGGCATGATGCAGCAATTTAGGGCTGACATCGTGCTAACTATATAGACTCAAAGTGTAGCATACCAAAGCACTAAAACATGTGTCAAATGTTTTCAAACGTGTCTATAATTGTTCAGACACAATAATCAAAAAACCTTGATCATGGAAATTTTACTTTGAAAGGCAGTTTTTTGAGCTTAAATGTGCTTATATCTTATTCCTTGTGCCTCCCTTCTTTACAGGATGAGTCAAATGGATGGCTCTTCTTAAATATGTGGTCACATTTCCAATTTCTTCCACGGTTTTCTAGAAACAAGGGGTTTTGCAACTTCCAAAATGCACAACTCACCCCACTTTCCCCTATAATATTTTGAAAGTTTGCAAAAAAAAAAAAAAAAAAGTGAATTAGGACTTTTCAATTAAGTAAACGGGTAAACTCCACTAGTTTGGTCTGAAGATAGTGCTTCAGGCAACGCGTAACTTAACTGTAATAAAAAGTAGAATAAGTAGATGTTACGAACTGGAAACAAAACAAACATGGAGAGAGAGAGGTCTGCAGGCTTCAATGGGGCAAGTTGTCATTGTCCTTTCAGTGAAGTAATGCCTCGTTTCCACCGAGTAGAGCGGGTCGGATCGGAGCGGCTCAGAGCGGGACAGCTCACTTTTAAGAATCTCGGTGGTGTTTCCACCGCCGACCCTACCGTTACTGGTAGGGCGGGGTTTATGACCCTAACCTTACTGGTAGGGCGGGGTTTAGGCTGGACTGCGATAGCCGCCGCCAGAAAGTGGGTCAAACTATCGGGCTGTGGAACTGTGGTCAAGCCAGCGGTCTCTTGTTTTTGCTTGGTCTAACCAGCCGCTTCTTTATTTAGGCTATTCCCCCCGTGTTGTTGTGAGCACAGAGACGGCTCGGGGCAACTGATAGAGACAGTGAGCGAACAGCGCTGGCTGCGGCAGCTACGTGACATCGTAGCAGTGGGACACAGTGTAGCCAACTGATTCATTTAATGACGAGGAAAAACACCACACAATAAACAGTGCCGCGCTCACATTTTCGCCAAAACTCTCTTCACTCTAGCCGAGGTGACTACACACGGCGGAAATGATTCAAACCAGCCGCTTCTTTATTTATTCCCCCGTGTTGTTGTGAGCATGTATTTTACTATCTAGCGTAAACACATAGAGACGGCTCGGCGCAACTCATAGAGACAGTGAGCGAACAGTGCTGGCTGCGGCAGCTACGTGACTATGGGACACAGCGTAACCAACTGATTAATTTATTGACGAGGAAAAACACCACACAATAAACAGAGCTGTACTCACATTTTCGCCAAAACACAAGACTCTCTTCACTCTTGCCGAGATGACTACACATGGCGGAAATGATTCTTTCGACCAATCAAATGACGGCTCCGTCTTTTCGGCACCCTTTCAGGTGGCTAGTACCCCTACGGAGGAGTACTGAGATTTGGAGCGGCTCAGAGCGGTTAGGTGCGCTTAAAACCGTACCCTACCCAACTTTTGGCAAATGAAAAGCCAAACTACCCGGACCGAACCGCTCCGATCCGACCCGCTCTACTCGGTGGAAACGAGGCATAAGTGTTCGACATGTTTAGTGGTATCCAGAGACGAAGACATTATGCAAAGATTATGATGCACAAAGCAGCAGCAAGGGCAATACCACCGAGCACAAACAGATGATCAGTCACTTGAGTTTAACATTCACCTTCTTTTGCATAAGTCAAAAACCACCTCAAGCTAATGTACTTTATTTTGTGAATTAGACGTTTTTTTCCCACAAATTCTGGTGTTTCAATCAATGTTTTCTGATGCAATACTTCAAAATGTGCACAAAAGCAGGGTGATGGAAACCGAGCTAGTATGCCTTAAAGAGTGACTAACCCACAGAAAGTATAATGAGTGTGCAGTTGTGACATCACATGATGGTCTTAGTGCCGTTTCACAAGTTGCTGTTTTTTTTTCTTATAAATTTTAAATATGTTAAGAGGCATTGTCATATTAGCTCCATAAACCCTAATATGTACCACCACGTGCATGCAGGCAGGACCGACAGCATGCAGCCATGTGTGTCAGATTTAAAGAAATAAAAGAGCAGCTTGTTGAGTAATGGCTTGGGGTAGGAAAAAAGAGAGGGAGGGCATGGATGTGACATTTCTGACCATTAGACCTTGCTCCCCAAAATATTATTTTTATTAATGTGAACAGGAATCAGTTTCTCCTACAACACTCGCGAGGATTAAAACAAATAGGGGCTAGTGAAAGCGCCAGGCAAGGACAGCGATAAATAAATAGCAGGGCTGCCTCCATATTTCATAGAACAGTCACCTCGGAGGGCTATGGGCCCCTGTGTTAGGCGTCCAAACTAAACACATGGAAGTTTGCTCAGTCATAAATTAAAGGCTTGACAGTCAAAAGTGTTCGGACTAATTTGTCAAGTCTCGCATTTTTTCCCCCCTACCATTTACAATTCATTACAGCAGTTTTTCTTTCTTTCCATAAGGCTTTCAGATATGTGTTTCCCAGTGCCACGCTTTACTCTAAAAAAGATCATTCTGGAAACTAAAAGCCTTCCACTGTGTGTCACGTGTGTGCCGCGACTGAAATCCATCAATTCTCCCTCACAGAAAAAAAAGGCTTGAATTAACTCCAATCCAAGTACAATTTATCTCCACGGGTTGCTGCCAGGGGGATTGGAGCTCTGAAGAAGCTCCAGGCATCAGATCAACATTTACGGCTCATCAGCTCAACAACTTGTGTTTCTGTTAATTCAGCAGTCGTGTTCTCGTAAAGTGGGATAATTGCTATTGAAAAGTTTTCAGCCAAACATGCCAGTGCAGAGTAAACTCGGCTGAAGCCTTTGGCTCAGAGCTGTAGACAACTACATGTCATGCAGGCCGGAGAGAGAGAGAGACAACGCTGATGCATGAGGGCTGTGCAGCAGAGTACCCATAATGCATTGTAACTTTCCCTGCAACCAAGTAAGAAGACAGAATCTGTGAGATATAGTCATATATCTTTGTCTGTGTCAAAATCCTAGCAGCCAAGTTTTGGATCAGTTGGAGGCGCCATATGCAGTTGTTGCTGTCCTTAAAGCAGTTTGGCAGGTTGGCAATATTCTGGTGGGTCGTAGCAGGGTCACAGCTTAAATTTAACTGGATGTAGTTTGCGTAAAAATTAAAACTGATGATGTCATGTCTGCGCATTAGGTGGCCAAGAGGGAGCACGTAAATAAAAGAAAAGTACTGAAGAACTGATCTTGCGGCACCCCACTCGTAATATTAGTAGTTGCTGATCTGGCAACAAATTAGTGTGATGCTGACCTTTGGTTGTTTTACTTGTCCTCAAGAAAAAAAAGCTCTGCCCAAGAACAAAGCCTTAACATCATCAACTCTGTGATCACTATATCATGGAAGTGTGTATTTACGGGTACAATTTTTTTCTGCTGTACATTGTTTTCAAATGATTCCATGAATGATGCCATCCCCTTTAAGGAGGTTGATGGAGCCCATCTGCAAGTATTGGGGTAGAAGCTCCTCTGCTTCCTCTGTTTAGGGTTATTTAAACGCAAATACGTAGTATTCCGACGATAGGGGGGCTCATGATCAATACATAACCAATGATGGAGGAGATGGATCATTGGGAACAACTGCTTTCTATTTCTGTAATTTTAGGTTGCCTTTTGAATATCTGGCCGGGGACAAGAGATGAAAACTAGCCTCTTAGGCTATAACTCTGGCTCACTTACAGTTTGACTGTAGATTAGTGAGCAATGTCCCTGAAATAAACCTAATAAATAAAATTAAATTAATAAAAATTAATAATTTCTATGATTTTGAAAATGTAAGGAAACATTTGTGAACTTGAATATATAACGTTGATTATGTCATTTTGTGTGAAGTATTAGGGCAAAATCAATTCATATTTCACCTTTAATTTCAGATACAGAAACAACCTGCTTACTTTTAAACCGCTGTAGGAATTACGAGTGTTGTCATGTCAGTAGTAAAGGAGGAAACAGTGTGACATTAGGGCAATAACGTCTGCAGAGGGGGATGTTAACTTCCTGTTGTGTCTTACCTACTAACACCTCTTTTATTTGGAGGGTTATGACATTACTACAAAGTCTTGATGAGTGAGCTTTTGGTAGTTAAATTTAAACCTGATTTACTGATTCAGACAGCTGATCCCCCTTGTTTCAAGTCTTTATACTTAGAAGAAGCACTTTATTCACCCTCGCTAAGCTAACTAAGCTGCTGGCTATAGCCTTGGCTTACATTTAATGGACAGATACGAGAGAGAGGTATCAATCCTTTCAACATACAGTCTCAGTGAGGAAGCAAATAAATGTATTTCCCAGAAGCCTTTAGAACATGGTCCTTGTTTAAAAAAAGAATCCTGTCATCCTGTGCCTGACATATGCCAACTGCCACCTCTCATCACAACGTCTGAGGCCACATACAAATCCATTTTCCCTTCCCACCCCTTGTGTGTGTGTGTGTGTGTGTGTGTGTGTGTGTGTGTGTGTGTGTGTGTGTGTGTGTGTGTGTGTGTGTGTGTGTGTGTGTGTGTGTGTGTGTGTGTTGTGGTCTTGTGTGTGTGTGTGTGTGCACGCTGTACCCAAAAGAGACAGACAGGCACACGAGCATGAAATCCACCAAACGTCCTCTAATTCCCCCTGTAATTTATGTCTCTCAGATACATGTCAGGCTGAGGCTAAACAAACGGTCCTTTGTCGCTGACAGCAGCCTTTGATCAGGATGAATCGGATTCGCTGTCTCGCTGCCGAAACAGATCTGCTCTGCACTGCACTGCTGCTGCTGCTTCTGCTGCACACCACACACACACACACACACACACACACACACACACACACACACACACACACACACACACACACACACACACACACGTGTGCAGGCTAATGGTGCTGAAAGTTTTCCATTCACACCTCAACTTGCACATGTTCTAAACTCAAAGCACGACTCCCCTCATCAGTTTGCTGTGAACTTGTGACCCCTGGCTAACACACACACACACCTCCCTTCTCCTACACAGCCAATCTCTCTGTGGGATGTCTTTACAGCAGGCCCCACATGGGTGACTGACAGCCATGGGGGAATTATAGTGCCACACGGGAGGAGAGGGAGGTAGGGAGAGAGAGAAAGGGAGGTGAAGCTCTGAAGCCAAGCAACAGCAAACAGGTGATAGAGTTCAACATCTGTAAAGTCACACAAGCTAACGTGACCCCTGTGCAAAGTGCCATGGACTATATATGGCCAACACACACACACACACACACACACACACACACACACACACACACACACACACACACACACCACACACACACACACACAACACCAAAATGCATACACTTTTTTTTAACTTTCTAACATAGTACAAGACTACCACATAAAAAAGATGTATATAATTCACACTAGCATACAATTGGGACATACTGTAGCTTACAATATACATTTTTTCATAACACTGAGCCTTGAACTTGCCTCTTGTTTTATACCTGTTGCATCGCTGGTTGTTTTCACTTGAGGCTCCATCGATGTGACGATGTAACTTCAGTGCGCAGTGGATTGTTAGTCAGAATCACCTGCCGATTTTCTGCATAAAAAAACACAACTGGATGTTTTAAGGCATGTGGGTATTATCAAGCATGCTGCATCTGACTACATGTATTGGGGCATCCTACATCTTTGTCTACCATAAATAGCATAATAGCAGGGAAGTACGGGTATTGGAATGCAGCCACATTCTCACCTGTCGGCCCGCCATGTTGGAAGCCACTAACTGCTGCGGATTGCATGCATCCAAATGAAAACACAAGGGGCTTGGGCTGGCGATGTTTTGAAATGTGGCAGCGTGGCGGAGGGATTCTATTTAAGCTGTCAGCCATGAGGGACGTGCAAAGGTGTGTGTGTGTTTGGAGTAGCGGTGTAGAGTGATTAAGCACGTCACTGTTGGGCCTGTGGGATTGACAGTAACGCCGGTTGACTTGGGCACACACAAGGGAGAGGAGAGTCGAGAATGACTGGAGGCACTTGTGTAACAGAGAACACACACACACACACACACACACACACACAGGCAGGTACTGTTCTCCCCGCCGAAGCTGGAAACAAACCGCTGTTGACACCCCCGTCACCAACACTCGTTTTGCTGGCGCTCAACGAGATTAGACTCAGAACCAGCGGTGCTAGAGACAGAGGCGTCAAATTAAGCGAGAGCAGGGCTGACAGCGAGCATGTTCGGCGCGCTATAGGCTTTCTGCAGGCTGTTTTCTTTCTGCCACTTTTTTTTGCTTTTGCGTGAAATGTTATCTTTCAGCCTGCATTCCCAAAGAAGAGGGATCAAAGATTAAGTTTAGGGGAAGATTTGGGGGTGCCGTCTGAAGATGGGAGCACACCAAAGGCAGTTAAGAAAAGGTGAACTTTGAGGTAGAGAAGATGCATTCAAGTCGTGCCTGCTAGACAGACATTTCATCATTTTGGCTTCAACTCTTTTTTTTTGCACACTCTGCTGAGATGACAGGGGCACAATTCATCTCTGTTTCTCTGTCACACACACACACACATAGTATATCATGTTCCCCACACCCATTCACTCACCCACCCACGTACATACACCGTGAGACATCTTATCCTCACACACATAAACTCACGCGCACACACAACTCACCACAAAACTCACGCGCACACACCCCACACCACACACACACACACACACACACACACACACACACACACACACACACACACACACACACACACACACACACACACACACACACACACACACACACACACACACACACACACACACACACAACACACACACACACACACACACACACACACACACACACACACACACACACACAAACACACACACACACACACACACACACACACACACACAGACAGACAAACACACCATCCCTGCCTGCCTACCTACCCATGCAACTCACACGTAGGCTTTTTTTTTGACAGAGTGAAGTTGTCAGGGAAATGGAGGGGAAATGACACAGGGCATATTTTCAACAAATCTCCCCTGTTGGCATGCCCCTCTCTGGCACGGGGCCTGTCAGCAGCCTGTCTCCTCAGTTTAGCCATCAGACACAGTCAGAGTGCCAAACACACTGGGACGCACTTGTCCTCCACCGGGAAGGGAAGACAGAGGGAAATGTCAACATAGAGAGACAGGCAGGTGTGTGTGTGTGTGTGTGTGTGTGTGTGTGTGTGTGTGTGTGTGTGTGTGTGTGTGTGTGTGTGTGTGTGTGTGTGTGTGTGTGTGTGTGTGTGTGTGTGTGTGTGTGTGTGTGTGTGTGTGTGTGACAGGTTTTTAGAAAGAGACGTTGAGGAAAATGTAAACCGAGAAGCAGACATAGGGAAAAGAGTGGCTTGCTCAAAAGGGAAAAAAGTCAAAAAGAATTAAAACTATAGTGCAGTGATTAGGAATTTCACATCCTCAGAAAGGGGGTTATAATGTTAACCCTAACCCAGGCTGCTCTCACCACCATTCCACCTGAAAAACAGAAATGTCAAATGCCAGGCTATTATCCCTTTTTACCGGTACTGTAACATAAACCGCGGGGCTCGGGGCGCCGTACGTCACCGCGACTTTGGGAAAGTGACTTTGACGAGGTGGCGGCCGGCCAAGGCAGGCACTCGCACATCTTACCTGCTTCACTGGAGGCACTGCATTGGCCCTGATGGCTGTCACCCACAACCCCCCCTGCTCTGCCCTTAATGCACACACACACACACACACACACACACACACACACACACACACACACACACACACACACACACACACACACACACACACACACACACACACACACACACACACACACACACACACACACACACACACACACACACACACACACATACACACACACACACACACACACACACACACACACACCACACACACGCACATATACTCACCTGTCCCACGGCTGCAACAGACACTCTGTTGTTCTGCCACCACACACCTCAGGGCGAACACAGCCTCCTGTCACACAGCCCAACTAATTATCTTGGCATAAAGAGGAAAAACAGCCAACAGGAGATAGTGCACGTATTTTAAACAAATGCTGAGACCGTGTATCCTGGATGGCAGACATAGCAAAGGCGTGGAGGTTTAGGCTTTTGTTCCAGTCTGTCCACAAAATAATTTCATAAGGCTCCAAATGTGTATAGAATTTAGTGTTACAGTAAATGTGGTCCATAAATAAGGGAGAACAGGGTAATCTGAGCCACTTTTTACATTTGCTCCCTCTAAGTGAGCTAAAATTATTTATCACTCAAATTTACACATTTCCCATTAATTCAGGATGTTTCCTAGAAATGGGCATTAGTCAGAATTTTTTCAAGACAAAGGGCAGTGAAAATATGATTGTTTTAAAAAAAGTTGTCATGTGGCTCAGCTGTGGGGTAAACTGAGACAGACCAGAAAAATCAAGGGGGTAAACTGATCCACTTACTTTTTCCACTCTGAAACTACCTTAACAACACATATTGTAACAGTTAGAATCCTGAAAGCTAGCCACACATTCAAGAACTAATCTCGGACTAGTAAAAGAATGATGGGGTTTGGTCAATTAAGCAAAGCTAATTTTCTAAACACTTGAAAGTAACTCTGAACAAAATCAAATACAACATATTATAATTCAAAAGGTTTTAATAAGATTCAAATGAAAGATAGAACCAGTTAGATTAGAACACAGTCTGGGGGTCAGAACACAGGACCCTTAGAGCCAGCTTGTGTCTGGGCGTCAAAGCATAGGAAAATCAGAACCAGCGAGAACAGCCTGGGACTCAGAACAAGGAGAAGACCCAACTGGATTATAACATCAGCCTGTCATACTCTACAACTAGGCCTACTCTACATTCCAGCCCTGAAGGTTACAGGGAAAGATGAGAAGGTGCTCTTTCCGTGTGGTTGCCCCAGGTCGTCTTCCTGGTGTATTTCCTTGGCATGATGGCTTTGTTACAATGTACATGACATTAAAATAAAACATATGTTATGTAATATTACATTAAAATATGTTTAAGACTAAACTTAACTTGTGCCTCACAGCATTTGGCTCACTTTCCCCCACCACCACAATTTGAGAAAAAACTACCTCTCTTAGCATTTCAGGCTAATATTTAGCTAATATCATCACATGGTTTTTATATGTTGGTAGTTCATCAACACGTATGATAGAAGTTTTTCTACGTGAATACATTTGCTTTGGCACAACAGTTGATTAAGTTGACAGCAAAACATTTACTTTTACATGCAAAATACCTATTTTTGTGAAAAAAACATGCTTACCACAGCACCATGAGGTCCTCTCTTTCAGGGCCATGGGGAAATGAGAGGGGCTTGAAAACATATATCTCACATGAGCAAAAATGTTTTCCGTTGCCTAGATACAGGGGGTGGCTCACATTACCCGATGCCTCAGATTCCCCCGTTCTCCCCTAAGGTATTTATTTTATTTTTTTATTATTTATAGTTATCATTTACTTTTTACTACTGCACTTATGTTAAAAATCATAGCATGATAATGATCCATAATGACCCAAGCAAGTTGCACCTGACTGAACTACTTGTCAACATGTACCCTGTAACCAGGACGAGAGTGGTGGACAAATGATTTATTTCTCCCGGAGTTTAATTTGACTCCTACCTGGCTGTTTCTAAGGATTTCCACTGGTCATTTTCTACATAGGCAATGTTAGCTTGTTTCCAGACATTTTTCAAAACAGAAAGATAATTAGCACATTCTTAACTTACAGTAAAAGGTGCGTAGGAGAGGGTAGAGTAAGTCCAAAAAAGTGAATTCCTGCACACTGCCTTACTTTAAAAAAAGGTGTATTAAATAGCAATGTTTCGTAAGGCAAAATGTGATGTCCAGACATTTTTCACCCACACCAGAGGTTTTAAAAGGTATAGGCGCACACAACAGTAACTACTAGGTGACATTCATGTTGAAGGGTAGAGAGCTGAAGGAGGATGAGAGGGTCGAGCTGTGTGGAAGCCTCATGGGAAAGACCAGGGGCCAGAGCCACCTTTCACCACCACCCTGTCTGCCAAAGGGACAGCGCCAGGAGTACAAACAAGGACATGTAGTGTATGTATGCTGCTGTTTCCTCTGTGTGTGTGTGTGTGTGTGTGTGTGTGTGTGTGTGTGTGTGTGTGTGTGTGTGTGTGTGTGTGTGTTTGTGTGCGTGTTTGTTGTTACATCATTTTAATGGTTGCTGCCAAAGGACTTTTGATGACCGTCTCCTAAGGGAGTCATCTCCCTGGGGAAGGTGGGTGATTAGCTTGTGGCTATTGCCTGTCACCCCCCACTTCCCCCTCAACATCCCTGTACACAAACATACATACGCAATCACACACACAAAGTTACATGGCAGACATATTGCGTGCTCTGGGAAAAGAGGAGATACGGTTTACATCCACTCCCTAGGCGGCGTGAGGTCACCCAGTTCTCCATTTCAAAGGAGACGGGGTCGCTGCTGAGCCAGCCGAGGCCCTGTGGAAGCAAGCAGTCATGTGTGATTTTCCAGTCCAGTGCTCTGTGATGAGCAGGTCTGGCCGTGGCTCAGCCCCAGAGGGCCCGGGGCCCAGCAGAGAGGCTGGCGGGGCTTGGATCTTGTCCACCTTCTGCTCCGGCCTTGTCCTATCATTGGGAATGAGGGCTCATCATCGCCTGCCATCCACTCATCATTCTCCTCCGCTCGCTCGCTCTCACTGGGGGCCCCAGCCTTGGTAAATTATGCTTACCCACACCATTATTAGACTCATTATAGCCCCATTTGAGTGGCTTTCAGCCTGTCACGGACCGCTCAACTATGTCTTCGCCTTGACTTGATTTCCTCTGACAGGCTTTTCTTAAACTAAAAAGGCCGGGGAGGGGGGAAATGAACTGATGGGAGACCGGAGAGAAAGAGGAAAATGCATTTTGAAGGAGTCATGCAGTGGGTTTCGGAGGCTGATGCATGTGCCTTTATGAGGAGGCACGTTTTGCAGTTCGTGGCTTGGCTCACCTCATCGAAAAATCGAAAAAAGAAATAGTTTTTTGCATTTCAATTGGAGCCGCACATATTTAAACGGTTTGAGAGGCAAGAAAGCTGGCAGGTTGAGTTCATCTTGCTGGTTGTTGACACATTTTTAAACACAGTTGAGAAATGACCCTCATTTCTGGAAACCTAAGGCCTTTCAATTTGACTGTGCTTGGCAAACCGATGCAGCCCACTTGGATTCCCAATTGCCTGTCAACTGCTGGGGTCTGCCATCTATTCATTTTCCCAAGTCGTGTCCCCACTAAGCCCCTCACTACATCGTTCATTCTGTCATCGCTAACACGATGGGGGATTCCCCAGGAGAAAGGGAAACTTCATTGGGAAAGGCTAGGAGGAGTGTGTGTACCAGCCTACCGTCCATGCTGAACTTGAACAGAGCCAGATCTCTCAATCCGTGATGGCTCATTTGGAAATGTTGCCCCTGGGCTCTTGTTCCCTCGCGCCCATGCCAAATACAATAATTCCTTTTCATTTCTGCCAGCTCAATTTTTATAATTTTTCACTGTCAGCCATGGCCTTTTGAAGTATTTCATTGAATTTTCTGCTCAAGTTCACTTTTACTTTTTAGCCCCGGCGTATAGCTTCCTATAATGCTGTTTCTCTTCTCTGTTTCTGGCCGTCTTTTGCAACATGGTCAATCTCCTAAAGCCTTTCCAGTTCACTCTCAAGTCTTTTCACATACTTTTTTTATTAAAACAGCTCCCCTCCTGCCGCATCAGCTGCAAAGATTATTCCTTCATCTGGATTTCTCATTACATTTCAGCGATATTGCTCTGCCTTTCACCTCGCCACTCTGTCAAAGAGTGTAGCTCGGGGTGATATCACTGTCATGTCACTGCTCATCTACATCACCATGGACTGACAGCAGGGCCCGGGCCAGCTCTGCTTCTGATAATGGCTGATCTAATCCATACTGCTGTGTACTTTCTCCCACTCAGCTCCCTCTGTTCTTGGCATGGATGCCTCTCTAAACCCAAAAAAAGCCTCTCACTCTCTCTCTCTCTGTCTCTCTCTCTCTCTCTCTCTCTCAACCCCCTACATGTGTTTGCAATTCCCCTCCAGGGGGTTATGATTCAACTGCGGCATCATCTCAATTCGTCTCAAAGCATGAAGCATCGCAAGAGAAACCAAAGTGGGAGACATGACGGCCCTCTCTCTCTCCCCCCACCTCCCCCCTTTTAGAGGCAAGAGCTTGAGTGTGTTTGGCGGAGTTGGACGTGAGGCTGGCTCTTTTGGGATGTGGGAGTTTAAAGAAGAGAGAGGGGTGCCACGCTGGCCTAATCACATTACGGGTGCCATATTATGTGTCAAGCTGTCACTTTCAATTTGAGCCACCACACTGCAAGCGCCCGGGACCCTGGGCTTTTTTTTTTTTTTTTTCATAATTCTTGTTTTGATTGGGGGCTTGATAGTAACTTGGCTGGAACTGGTGGGTGTATACGCAACACAAGCAAGCGCTGATCATAAGTTTACAATTAGTATTGGTTTGTTGGGTGGGGGGATGCAGGGTAAATATGTTTGTGTGTGTCTATGGGGGGCTGGGGGGCCATCTTTCCCACTGACCTTCCTCACATGTCTAATCTTATTCTTGTCTCCCATTTGAACCGATGTCATGTGTCTCATCGTTCAATCTGTCACAGGGGTTGACGTGGAAACCGTGGCGAAAGGCTTCGGGGGGGGGGGGGGGGGTATGGGGCTTGTGCAAGGAAAAGCCTGCGTCGTCGCCCAGCTCCGTGAGAGGGGTCAATTGACGAGATGCAGACTGACAGGAGGGGAAAGAGAGGGTAGGTGGGGTTATGGGATAGGGAAGGGGAGGGGTGAGTTCAGTCAAAGCCAATTGTTCTCCAATTGAGTGGAATGACTCAGAGGAATTGGTAGAAGTTGGGGTCTTTTGTGTGCAAGCGGCTGAAACATTTGAGCGATCGAGTTGAAATCCCCCTGTTTTTATACTCCCAGAGTGTCTGATTCCACTGCTATCCAGCCTACCCCCCTGAGCAATCACTGTCCTCCTTTTCTCTCCCCCCTCTTTATGTCCTTCCATATATCTATCTCTCACTCCATCCATCCATCCGTCCCCTGTCCGATAGATCATCAACTTGGCAGTAAACCCCGGCAACCAGTCAGACTGACGACTTTGAGCTGCTCTTTCAAGACGACAGAAGAAGAAACAAAAGTAAATGGGATATGAGAGAGAGGGGAGGAGGAGGGGTGGAGAGAGGAGAAGTGAAGGGTAGAGTTGGGCCTTGGTGGCCACTGCTGATATCCTGAGACATCCAGCTGGATATCTGTCATTTCTAATGGGTTTTCATCTCAATCAGCTCCGTAAAATGCTGAACATTCCCTGCTATCAGTGAGCTGTTTTGTGGCCATTAGATGAGCCAGAGACCAAATCTAATCCTCCCCATAGCCCCGTTTGAGGCAGCACAACCACTGCAATAGCATTATAAATCAGGATAACACTGTTAACGGTAGACAGACCGATGCAGAGTGTAAGGGATATGGTTATCCCTTTTCTTAGATTTAAGTTAGATAACAGGCTATTAAGCTTACCCACAGTAACTCGGCTCCCAGTTGACTTAGTTGTTAATGAAAATGCAAATGTGTTAGGGCTCCCCCAGATACCAAAGTCAAATTTTGGAAGCGTAAGAATTGTGTTGTATAAATACATCATACATATGGCATTTAATTAAAATGGTCTCTCTCTGTTTGTGAGAGCTATGCAGCACTACAAATGTAGCAAATTGGTATCAATATGGTCCCTATATAAACATGCTAGCATACTGACCTGGTCACTAAGAAGTGTATGTTGAAAATCTTATGGAGCTACATTTGCCATATAACATGGAAAGCAAAACCAGCTGTTGTGCGAAAAGTACTTGTTGATCTTTTAGAGTGTGCTCCGACACTGCGAACGCCGACCATGGCAAGTGTATTCTGTTCTTTAGCAGGCACAACTTATTAGAAGAAACAAATCCCTTTCTATTATTAATATACACAACTTAGCGCAATGCTGAGTCAAGGTTGTGCCTAACTACTCCATTACACTGTTGTCTAGCTGAACTCACAAGACAACCACATGGAAGGTTTTACATTTATATCAAAATGACTTACCTGCCAACCTGACTAGTATTCATTTATTTATTTATTTATTTATTTATTTATTTATTATTTATTTATTTATTATTTATTTATGTATTTATTTATTTATGTGTTTATTTATTTATTATTTATTATTTTTATTATTTATTTATTTATTTATTTATTTATTTATTTATTTATTTATTTATTTATTTATTTATTTATTTATTTATTTATTATTATTCCGGACAATTACACACATACACAATTTTCTCTTTGCATATTCACACATATTACTTTGTGTTATCGTCCGAAGGGTGGCAGGAGAAGCCAAAGGCTTATCAGGTCCCGCCCCCACTAGTATTGGTTCAAGGGTGAAGCAATTTCAAATAAAAAGAGAAGCTTTTGAGGATGTTAATGTCAAGTGATACCCCAACCCTGCTTGAACATTAAAAGTCCCAAAGGTCCAGATCAATTTTGACCTGGAAATTTCGGATTCAGACACAGAAACGTAATTACCAGCAAAGTATAGAATGATGAGGCTTGGCGACTTGCAGTTAAGAGGAATGAGGACATGCACTTACCTTACATGTCAAGGCAACACTGCCAGGTACAGTAGTGAATAACAATGTGACTCTTTGGACACTAGGCCTACTCATTGAAGTTCCTTCAATCCTGAGGAGTATTGTGCTTTTCTTTATAATACAATGGTAAAGACAACAAATGGAAGATGGCAGTCACATTGATAAAGCTTAAAGTTTTCTTTACAGCCTTAACCAAATCCTCTATGTCTTGTGCTTCTGTGAGGGAATGTGGACAATTCTTTTCAGTCACTTTGTTGTGAACGCAAGAGTCAACCCTTGAAAGGCAATACATCCCTCGGTCGTCAACATTATTCATGCTTATTTCCTGTGTGACTCTGGCCAGATGTAAAATATAAGGACCTGATTATTTAAATGCAGTTTCTAAGGCATCCATATCAACGCAAGTAACTTGTCATGCTCCGAGGGTTTTATCTGCCTTGATTTATTATGCCTCATTTACATTCCAGCTTCTCACAGAGCTAATGGTCCATAAATCCACTGTAGATAATGTCCATAGATTAAAGTGAAATAACAGGCAGTATAAATCAATCCCAGAACAGAATGATCTGTTGTTTCAATAATGTGCACCATTAGTTTGAAAAGCAGAAACCTCTGACACACATGCATACACAACACTTTATTCTTCTCTCTCGGTCTCTCTCTCTTTTCACACATGAAATATAGTACCTTGCTGGTTACATTTCTTGCATTAGTCAGGGCTAATGCAGGGCTGTTTGGCATTCATGCTTCGGCCTCCCATCTCCAACCATTCCACTTCAACATGCACTTACCTAACATGTCAAGGCAAGTGCCAGGTAAGTGTATAACAATGTGACTCGTTAATCACTGCTCATTGTAGACTTTCAACCCTGCTAAATTAAGTCCCTAGTTTCACTGGCTGAAAGACCAGGTCTAATTCATGAGTTCATTCAAATGTTCTTGGCCAATGGGAAAGTTCTGAAGTGGAAAATGCCCTATAACATTACCTTGATGTGATTGCTACTAGTTTTCGACCTGTGTTCGCTTACAGAGTGAATTAATGCACAATGCACAATATTTAAGCAGCCTGGGAGTGTTTGTCAAAACTCAATTGTGAACAACCAGTTCCACAAGCAATTTTTATCATTGCAAACTCTGCCCGATCATTCCTGGTTCTTTGGAAAGTACCATCCCCTGACCAGGTACCATCTATGGTGCCCAGAACTACTATGGTCTATGAATTTGTCTAAAGACTGCTTCCTCAAGTCGCAAAGCAGGTACATTTCTGGGGTTCCCAACAAGGTTCTTTAGTTCTGAGAAAGGTGCCTGCAGCGGACAAGGGCTCTTTCTCTTTCTGTCACGCGCACACAACAGACTTGCACATTCACCCATGGTCATTAGACTTCTTACACATATTAACGTGAAAACACATGAACCACCCAGATGGAACAACTGTCACACTCATATAATCATAAGCAGGGACACATTCACACAAACAAGGCCACCTATTTAATCCAGTATGGAAGGGGGGACTGAAAAAAAACAACACGCTCCCTTTGTTTATGAACACACTCAGCAGTTCCCAGCACAAGTGGGGTTTAATATTTTATGAGGAAGCAAAAGTTATGGACTCTAATAAATATGCGCACATGTGCAACTTGTGCTGAGTTATTGGCGCTGGCAGGCCACATTAATATGTCACATTTAAGTAGACCGCCTGTTGACAAGCCCTGTTTGACCCTGTCAGTGTGCACGCTCAACACACTCACGCACTTGTATTATTACACACCCTCTGTGACATTGCTTGCCGTCAATGATCTGTATTCTCAAGAAGTGTTATGCACTTGTATCCCAAAACTTGTGGCAGAATACATTATGGCTGCGATGGTTCCGACTGAATAATGCAATGCAGATCTCGATGCGTGTCAACCGCCAATGAGCCGAAGTAGCAGCACTGACAAAAACACAGAGAAGATAAGAGTAAAAGAAAGGGAATTCGAGAGAGAGAAAGAAGGAGAGAGACATCAAAGGCCGGGTGTTTTCCATACAAGAGGGCGAGCGGGGCTTTAGATCAGACAAGCTCTTCTGTAAACAGCCTCCTCAGATCCTGCCAGCAGGAGGTTCCCCTTCAGCATGCTGCTTTGTCTATCAAAGTGCTCCCATAGTACTGAGGGGGCACCAGGGCACTGCTCCTTATCACTTTCCTCCCTCCTTATAGAGAACAGGGGCATTGAATCACAAAATAAAGGTGATTATCTCCTCCCACCCCCAACAACCACTTCCACCTCTCCTTCCCCGTTTCCTCCCTCCAGCCGCTCTCTCTCTGTTTTCTCCTTCATGTCTTTCAAAGGTCCCTCTGCCGAAACTTCCTCTTTCACCCCATCTCCCAAATGCTTCTCCTCCTCCCTTTCCTTCCTCTGCCACCCTTCAAACAGCTATTTTGTTCGTGGGGAGACACTTCTTTTTTTTCTTTTACTAAAGGTACATTAACTAAATGTCCATTGACCAATGTGTGTTTTCCAGCGACTTTTGCTACAATTACTCGACAGCGGTCTCGCTTAAAACAGAAAAGTTTTTCCTTTACGTTTTAAAAAAGTTACGCATTTAGAATACATTGTTTTTAATTACTATATGCATGCGCACAGATCCGCAAATAAGGAGCAGCAGTTGGCGGTGACAGATAGCCCATAGATAGACAGCACGTGAAAAGTGGAGCTGTAATGTTATTGTATCCATAGGAACTCATTTTGCTATATATATATATTTTAAGATTATTTTTGGAGCATTTTTGCTTTTCTTAGAGTTTGGAGAGAGAGTTGACGTGGGGTAGAGAGGAGAAGACCTGCAGAGAACTGACCCAGGCTGGATTCGAACCCGGGCCTAGGTTGGCCTCATTTTGATATTTTACACGGCGCTGCTGGAGTTGTGTATTCAAAAGATTTCACCCTGGAATCCAGTTTCAAAAGTTTTGGTTTGCAGCCCCCCGAAGCGCTGTTGTCATGTAACCGAACGGCCAGAACGTAAAAATACCTTTGCGTATTATTGATGAGCACATTGCTGTGTAAACAGCACCTGAGGCAACCCGACAAAGGAAAAGCAGAAAGAAGCCTGCAAAGAAAAGTGTTCCTTGAAGGCCATCACAGAATAAAGTCCATGCCATACTTGTTAATGAGAATACCATGTCTCCTCTGAGCCTGACTCCAAAGGAATTGTCGGGCATATTTTCTTCTTCTTCTTCTCCTTCTTCTTCCCTCCACTCTCCTCAATGGGCTTCAGGAGGCGGCTTTACAAGCTCTTGGCTGCTCTCATCCTCCACTGATCAAAGCCCGCTCGCACAGATATATTTCCCCCCTCACAGACAATGCCTCTTCTCAAGGTGCTGTCAGGTTCCCCTTCTTTGCTTTAATTTCATCTCTTAAACTTTTTTTTTTCTTAATCCCCGTACCCCCTGCCTCCCTTCCCTCTCCTCCCTTTGTGCGGGCTGTCAGCCGTGACAGTTTGTTGCCAGGAGGGACTTGTGGGAAGAGAAGGAAGGTGCACTTTTACAAAGAGCCGCCGCCTGGCTGCACCTCACTCACACTGTCACTCAAAACAGCTCCGACTCCACTGCACGCTCGCACACACACACACACACACACACACCACACACACACACACACACACACACACACACACACACACACACACACACACACACACGTACGTACATCCATCCAGGCAAGGTGACACGCCCGGCTTTCATGCAACCCGGCGCCGGCAACAACGACGTGATGCTCGCACACTTTAAACTGGAGCCCACACGGTGAAACATGACAGGCCACCTTGACCTTGTGTTTGTTGTGTCGCGTAAGGTATCAGCGCTGACAGAGAGAGGGGGAGGGGGGTTTTGGGAAGGGGAGTGAGTGGGGCTTGTGAAGCCAGTTACACTGTCTGGGTGTCTCAGATCATAAGCCAGAAGGAAAACTCGGAGCGACAGAGCCGTGATGGAGTGCTGGCAGAGCTGGCGCTGACAGGGCTTTAGATGACAGACAGAGGCTGACACACGCTGACATCTCCCTGTGCCCCCGGCAGACACCAGGCCTTGAGTGAAACCCGAGGAGTCCTCCCTGCAGCCATAACTACCAGCCCTCGCAAGACTAATCTCTTTCAAAGTTCAACACAAACGCCCGGGTGACAAAAAGGAAGACAAGGGGAGTATCGTTTAATTTTTCTGAAAGACAAAGATGATGTGGAGAGGAGAGGGTTCACCTCCAGGGAGAGGAATGAGTTTTATGAAACATTAATTACGCCTTTCCCTGGTCACTCAAACACCCCACACCCAACCTCACTTACTCACTTGACCCTGCCTGCCTGCCTGTCTGCCTGTCTGCCTGTCTGCCTGCCTGCCTGCCTGTCTGCCTACCTGCCTGCCTGTCTGCCTGTCTGCCTGCCTGCCTGTCTGTCTTTGTTTTGGCAGGGCCGGGGCAGCTCGGAGCAAGGTGAACAGCTCCATCCGTTCTCCTGAAGGTGGTTGTAGGCAAGCTGAGGAAGTATTGGATGTTTTGTCAAAAGTCAAAGCTCTTTTGTCTTGGCTTCAAACAGTATGATATAAACAGAAGATGCCGGTAGCCGATATTTTGTTATGATATTTTTCAGCATCTCAGCCATGTTTTAGGCACAGGAAACAAGTGGGTGGTAGAGCCCCTGAACCAATCGTTTCATATTGGGCCGGTTTCACAGACAGGGCCTAGATTAAGCCAGGAGTAGGCCTTAATGTGGACTAGTTAAACTGGGAGGTTTAAGTCACTGTCATGGATATGGCTTAAGTTTGGCTTAGTTAGTCTGAGACTACGAAGTCCTGGAGTAAGGTAAGTAAGCCTGATTGTAAACACCTGCCCATGAGCACATGCTGCTGGTCCAACGGTGATCATAAAAACCCGGAGTGGAGCAGAAACACCATTGCTTGTGAGAAAAAACAATGGCAGAGGCTAAAAAAATCCCGTCAATAAACTTTAATGAATTTGAAAAAAATCTCTTAAAAAAAATAGTTTGAAACCATCCAGTTATTGAATCTAAAAGCCATACTGCTGGGACTGAGCAAATAAATAGTTGGGTCGCAATTTGCAACAAATTCAATTAATGAAAATTTTACTAAGAGAACAATACACCAACTTCAGGTTATCTTCATTATTATCGGTATTTCACATCTTTCTCATTTATAATTTTGACATTATATTTAATGATATCTGCACTGATAGACTCTGTTGAAAAACCCGAATTAGTTAGTAACAGAAAATGCTATATGATTCTGAAGGAAGTATGACATGAAAATTAAAATTCTACAGGCGGAATTGGACATTATTTAACCTTTATTTTACCAGGCAAAATTGCTTGAGGTCAAATGACCTCTTTTCCAAGCAAGGCCTGGCCAAAATGGCAGCAGCTAGGATGAATGAAATATAAGACAAACATAAGAATAAAACAGAGACAAATACATTCCAGTGGGTGAAGAAGAAGAACAATTTTGAGGCAATGATAAAATACTATTCAGTGAAACATTGACACACACCAAAATTTGCCATTAAAAAACATGTGAGTCGAGTTTTAAAATCATTCATAGTGATGAGTTCCTGCAATTTGAGTGTTTTTTGAATAGTGTTCCAGGCGGAGGGAGCAGAGTACATGAAAGCCCTCTTCCTAAACTCAGTACGGGTTCTGGGGACAGAGGCGTAAAGAAAGTCCAGAGAGCGTAAACTGTATGACATGAAGTTGGAAGAGAGAGCTATGATTCAAACAAGATACAGTACTGAGACAATTGTGATTACTAATCACAGTGAAGATATAAGTAGAAAATAAAAGGTGTTCATGTTGTGTTTTGTCATTTTGTTATTCATGTGTGTCAGTATTTTAAATCACAACAACCACATTTGAAAACAGAATTGTTTTAGACACTCATTTTATTATGCTGAATATATCTTCAATTTAAATGCATCCATCTAATAAACTCAAAGTTGTTATTTCCAGTGCATTTTCCATATTGAAAGTGGTCTCGAAATGTAAGTTTATCAAATAAATGTTCTGGATAAGACCTATCCACAAGTATTCTTCTGGCTGGCCTCTGCAGTGGGAGTTGGTCTTCATTTAGATATTCCAAATAGTCCATGCTCTCTCACAAACACCACTAAGCTGAAGTTAAACCTGCCCCTTTGGAGGATTAATTTAAGATGAAATTTAGACCTAGAGTAGCTCTAGTCGTCCGTCTTGCAATTGGCTTTGTTTAATCCAGAATAGCTTTAATCTAGGACTATTTTAAACTGAGTCTGTGCAAGTGGCTTTGAATTAATCCAGCTCAACAGGCATTTTAGTCTCGGACTAGGCTTAAGCCTTGTCTGTGAAACCGGCCCATTAAATGTTAAATGTTGGATAACGACCCCCTTAGGCTACATGAGGCTAACTTTGACATCCCCTAACCCTATCCCTTTAGGCATCCTAGCGCTATTAAAAACCTTCTTTCTAATCTGGGAAGTCTTTCTGCTAATGTGTAATCTACTGGCTATGGTGTAGCTGTCACTTGTGATTTCGACCTGTCCCCTTTGCCTCGTTTCCACTAGGCAGTACAGTCCAGTTTGGTACCGTATGGTTTGGTACAGAACAGTAACCCTAGATCTGGCTTGCATTTCCACTGCCAACAGTACCATTACCTGGTACCTGCCGGATAGCGCCAGTGACATTATACCATCAGTACACAGTGTAGCCTCCAATAAATTCAATGAGGGGAAGAATGTGACACAGAGAAGAGCTGCACGCTGACAATTTTTCATAACACAAAATAATTCACTCTCACAGTCGAGGTGATTACACACAGCGGTTTCTCACACGGAAATTACGATTCTATCGACGGACTGCAGTATGTAGTTCCACCCTCTTGGAACTGTTTGGGACTGCTTGGTACCCCAATGAATGGGTGACCAAAATAATTACCGCACGGTGCACTTACTTTGGTACCCTTCCCAACTTTTTAGCAGAGGAAACCGAAATGCACCACTCAGTGGAAACTAGGCCTTTTGATGCTCATGTGACAAAGGTTGTGTTCAGTAGAGCAGAACCATTCCCTTACAGCCAACCAACCAAACCAACACTAAAAGCTAAAGACATTCAAACTGCTTCTTCCTCTTTCGGATGACTAATAGATGTATTACAGCCATCATTATGGAAAGGAGGGACCGACACACAGCCAGTTACTTTAATGTGTCACAGCTGATTTAACCTTTGTTCTCCTGCCTCTATTCTCACTTTGATTGTTATTCAATACAATTGTCATTGGCACAAGTTTCCTTCAGCGCTGTCAGACATGTGAAGGAGTATCAAAGGGTGATTCCATTGTAGCTCACACATTCTCCACCACATCAATCAAATGGAACTTGTCTGACAGGTCTCATGGAGTTGAGTGGAGTCCTGCTTTCATAACCGCAAGTCCCATTTTTGCTTTGTAGAAAGCCCTTTTCAATTAGGACTGTGGTTCAGCTTGGGCTCATTCAAACACAGACCTGGTCGACAATGACACTCAGGTACATGCTGAAACTGACAAGTGGTATTTAGAGGCCTTGAGAGTGCTAAGAAAACACTTGCACTCCATTACTAGGGCCGTTCTCAGAAGTGTTACAGCACTGTGTCAAAAAACGCAGCCCTCTCACTCACTTTAATGAGACCACTGCATTGGCACAGCAGGGGTCCTCCTCACACATTGGGCCGTCTGGCGAAAAAGTTTCACCTTGCTCAACTTCTCGAACGTTTGGACAGTCAAATATGTCAAATTGCCCATTTGTGGTAAATTGATGTTATCTAGTGAAGTGGAATTAAAGGACTGCCGTTACTTAAAGTCTGATTATGAGATGTGTCTGTTGTTTTGGCCTCTGATAAACCTTAAAAAACATGGGGTCCATCACTCAGCCAGAACTTCACAGAGCATGTTTCATTGTTTTGTGTCATCTTCGGTGAAAAAAAGGAAAGATTTTCATCTTAAATGTGTGCTGATAGAAATCTGCAATTATTTCAAAAAAGAGCTGTTGTGAAGGTGAATTGACTTCAAACTAAAAGAGTAGGTATATGCTGTTTGATGAGATCCTACTTGATGAAGAGTTAGTGGAGTTAAAGGCAGCGGTTTGACACTCAAGGTCCAATTAAATGAGGGATAGGTTCCTCTGGATTTTTATATCATGACATGTTAGATTATGTGACAAAAGCAACGTCACAAAGTCTAGGTTTAGGGTGTGGGCCTATTTTTCATTTAGAAAATAATCTGAATTTGCGTGGGTGTAAAGCTCTCTGCATATCTGCAAATGGATTCGCATTAGTTTAAATGAATTTCTAGGTCCCCCCCATTGCACCTCATGGATCCCCTCTGTCAGTCCCACTCAATAGGCACCCAGCTGGGTGCTGTAAAATCACCGTGAGCACTCGGTAACCTTCAGTGCTGAATGTCATGGCTTAAGAGATGATTGTGCTGTCTTTGATGAGCAAAGGTGCCTCATCTCGCACCTCCCTTAAAAACTTCAAGAGACGACCACTCAGCTCCCAGGAATGAGGATATTAGCCTGTCAGTGGGGTGACAAGTTTAGCACAATAGGGGCATTTGCCTGGAGTGGATATATTGGCCGAGTCAAAGGGTCGGCGAGAAGCAGTCACATGCTATTAGGCTCATGCTGGTTAATTTTTTACAGAGGAACAGGACGCAAACTTGTTTTTGTCTGGGTTCAAAGCATGTTAGCGTCCTTGTATATAACTCACTTTAGCCTTACTGTGTGAAACCAAACAACTTGGGAGCACGTCCAATTGGTTGTTTTTCAGTTGCAGTTTGGTTATTTAAAAAAGCCTTGGTTTACTAACAGACAAAACTTACCTACGTCTCCACATGCTAATGCTAAAGTCAGTTTAAGAGCTTTGTTTAATTAAACTTTTCCCGAAGGCAAGTAACACAGGTCAGATCTGCTGTGTTTTTTTCTATAATACTTGTGTTTTTTTAGTGATAGGAAGGCTTGCACACCCTGGCCTCTATTGTTCCCATCTTCAAAAGTTCAAAAGTTTGCGATCTGAGGCGTGAATGCAGAGTGCGTTTATCTATAAGACATAATGTGTCGATATAGCTTCTCTCTCTTCCATACCCTGCCACTACCCCCTGTGTCCTCCTCCCAGCTCCTCCAGTGGCAAACAACACATTACTTTGACTGACAGCTCCAATCATTCCACTGTGTTTGCTTGGCAAGTTCAAAATGTGACTGACACTCGGCTCATTGGAATGGGAGGGGGAGTGGGGGGTGTTGGGAAGGGTAGGGGAGGGAGGGAAAAGGGGCAAGAAAATTAAACAGAAAACAAAATCCTTCCCGCGTGACAACTCCCCCCCCCCTCCCTCTGCCATCCTCTACCCCACTCCTTCTCTTCCTCTTTTCCATCCTTCTCCATCATCTTTCCATTCCTGTCATTCCCTTTCTCTCCCCCCCCCCCCCCCCCCCCGCAAAATCCGTTTTGATAGCAAATCACCACAGGCCTCACCAAATGACAGATAATCCTTCACAGTTTTATCACTAAACCCTCTTCTTGGTATTTTGTCTCGCAGCATGTACATGCACAGTGCGTACGGCTGCTGTGTTATGCCGATTACGATCAGCCAGCCAACGAGAGCCGTGGCGGATCACGCCGAAAGAATGGAGGAAGCTCGCCTCCACAGCCCCTGATACATCATATTAATATTCCTGATTATTGAAGTTAAAAGAGAGGAAGACATTTGCATGGCTTTAAGAACTGATGCTCACGCCCTCCAGTTTTATTCTAGATTCATCCTCAGCCTGACCCCAACTTAAATAAAGAGATACACAAATGAATGTGTACAGGATGTGATAGATATTCCTTTCACCAGTCATTAATTTACGGTTGTGTAATTTGTATACTGTGATGGTGTATACTCATTAAACTATGGTTGCGTTCCGAATCGCATACTTTCTACTATATAGTATGTAGAAAAAAGATTTAGGATGTCCCGATTCTTGTGGCCAGATTTAGGATGGTTAGAATACCCGGATGGTGTACTTTATGCGGCCAAGATTGTTAGTGTTGAAAAGTGCATCCTATTTGGGCGATTCTGACCCACAATCCAGTGCGCACGTGAAGTGACGTAACATCGACGAAGCCTATAGGTCCATGTTATGAAAACAAACGGGGATGCGACGGATATAAAAGCAAGAGGCAAGATCAAGGCGCAATGTTATGATGAAATAAGAGAGAAAAGTATGTCCCAATAGTATGCCTACTGCATCCTAACTAGATTCTTTTTATCGTCAGATGTAGTATGTAGAATAGAAAAAAGAAAGAGTATGCGATTCGGAACGCAACCTATGTCTCTCATATTCTTTCAGCAAGTCTTGGTTAGGGTAGTTTCAATGTATTTTCAACAGCAACAGCTTTTGTTTTGAAAGCCTGAGGTCATATGTGACGATATTTTCTCAAAATCACTCACACACAAAGCATGGTTGTGAATATATCTACACCTTAAAAACAGTGAACATTCCCCCTTGATAACAATGTAACATATGTATCGGTGAATGCATATAGTTTGGTTTGTCCTGTGGTGCCAAGGAGGATTTCTGTCCCTCAGTTTCTCCCTGTTCTAATGTGTTGCAAATAAGTTCAAGCTTAAACAATTTCTAAGACAAATCTGGTGTTCTTAGTACATTTAGTCGAAACAAAAAGCAGGGTCGTCTTTTGAACAATGAAAAGTCAAGTAACTTAATAAGGCAAGCTTTTACGATGCTTTTATATTCGATTTGTTTGTAGCCGAACAAACATTTAAATGGGAACAAGTGTTTCAGCCTAGCTTTAATGTATAACAATGACATCAGCCGGTCATCAGCTATCAGCCACTTATTCAAGCATATTGAACTCAGTGCTGTGAGTCTCAATCATTATAACCGGAGAAGAAAAGGGGGGACGCCCAAATGATAACTTAAAAGAAACCAAAACAAAACAACAAGGATACACTTTGTATAGCCCGTTCATAGTAACAATGTATTTGAATTTCAGTCTGACTTTAATTCTGAGTTATTATTTTCCATCCCTCTGGCAGTTTTCTTTCATTGGAACGAAAAGTTAGATCAATATGTCTAAATATATGATTGAGTGTCTCGCTCAAAGGCGTTGCTGAAATGACTCACAACAATAACACGAGCAAAAGCTACCGTAGAAAACTGTCTCTCAAACTCTCGACAGCAATTGTAAAGCCGTGACAAGCATGTGAACTTTCCCTTATAATTTACCGGTTACAAGTCAATTATCTCTATTTAAAATGGGGAACATGTTTTGTACCCATATCTACATAATAACCGGCGCGTAAGCAACTGTAATTTACTGTTGTCAGTCTCACTGGGGAACGGCACGACACGTAGGCCCCCGCTGGCTCATCAAAGAGAGCAAACGGCTCAAAGCGCTGCCGATGACAAATACGGGGCGGTATATAGGAGAAGTAAGGCGAGGGAATTAACCAGATGATTTACTCCGGAAAGCTCTTGCTCTCCGATAATGGATTGGCCTGAGGGATGACTCTGATCCAGCAAACACAGGAAAGAAAGAGAAGGAGAATAAAGACAGTGGAGAGCTTCCATTGCTCTTCATTGCTCGGAACATTTACCCCTCCCATGATAGAATCCTCCTCTGATGAAGAGGTAAATCCTGCCTCTTCCCTTTTTATTTTAGGCTCTTGATATAAAGGAGGGTGAGCCTGAAGAATCATTCATACACCTGCACTGGGGCCTAATGCCTTCATCCTTCTCCCTTAGGGTCAAACAGGCTCTAAATCTCCTTGCTTTAACTTCCCTTTCAGAGGCCCAATAGAAGTCCCACACTCCTATACTTCTTCTAGCAATGATGTCGTCTGAGAAGGGAGGATGCAGGGGGGTGTCAACAAGCACAAAACAATAAAGGAAGAGAAATATAGACAAAGTGGGGGCGATGTAGACAAATGAAAAGGCAGCAGGGGAGGGTGGAAGCAAAGTTGAAAGGTTGTGTAATATGTAAATTGCACATACATGCTGTGAAGGAACCTAGCACTGGGAATGTTTGACACATTCTCAACATCATAGAGGTACTGAACAATGAGTTGATGATGGTCTTTTTCCAAGTATCACAGCTCAAGGGATATTTGTGTACACACAAGTATGTGTATGCTTTGCAGTGTGGGTGCATTGTGTGTACACCCCCGGGTAAATAGCTCCACTGCATTGTTGGTAAGTTTATTGAGGAAAAGGCTGAAGGGGCACTACATACTTGTCCGTGGACTTATACTAAAGCGGTCCATATCCGCGTCGTTTTATTCGTATACCACACGGCCGTTTACCGTAGCTGTTGTGAGAAGAGTGGCAGCACGATGGAAGCTAATACAAAACTACACACAAACAAGTGTGAAAGCCATCACCAGAATGTACAGTATGTCCAATAATTGACTCTGCAGAGAATGGATTCCTGTCTGTATCAGCCTACAATAGTGCTTTGTTGTTCAGTTCTCTTCTTGAATGTCTTCTCAGCCAATACCACCAACTGGACAGGAGTGTGGAGCGCCCATACCAACGGATTCATATACTAAGTTGAGCATTGTGCAACCTGCGTTCTTTCCACAGCGACACAGTTACAAAACCGAGGGGTCCAGGGGTGTGGCCAGATGACGATTTACGTCACACATTTCAGAGCCGTCCTCCACGGATGCTGGGAGTATGAATTGGTCTTAAGGGAACACACCCTGATAGAAAAGTAGTGTGCTGGCGGTGCACAATAGGCGGTCCTTAACATATTAAGAACCGGGCAGCCTACTGCAGTCAGGATGGGGTCTGGTCGTCTTAAGACAACCAATAAAATTCCTTGTGCAGGTATCCACTTTTGAGGAGTATCTACCTTAAAGGGGAAGTAAGTGCTTTGGTCCTTTTAGCTAACTTCCTGTAAGTGACTGCAGTTAGCAGTCCCCTCCCTCATCCCTAAATATCACTTACTTCTCCTTTAATTTTAAGGTTAAAAGCGGACGTCATTATCAAAATCGATGGACAAACAGCAAAGCTCATGCCGTTGTGTGCTGAGTCAAGAAAAAGTGCAGTTGAGAGTGCTATGCTCAATTTGCAGTGAGACGTGATTTATGTTATGGAACTTTGATCCTCTAAAAGGCTTTTGGGATTTTACACAACAATAATTCTCCTTGGCCCCTATGCTTAAATAAATGATGTGCCTGTTGCGAGTGTCCAGAATGGGTTTTAATAGACTGATCGCTGTTGGACACAGAAACAGACTAGGAGGGAGGAAGAGGCTGTGGCTACACTTGACATTTCTACAGGCTTTTTCAGACTTGACTCCAAAGATGGGGTGTTATGAGATTATGTTACTTTGTCAAAACATGGCATATAAATGGAGGCTGTAGTTCTTCTGAGCCTCCATCTGTTGGGAGTGATAAAGCATTTTGAAAATAAATACATGTCTGTTTGTCTACCGTCTCCTCGGATAAATTGGGGACAATGCTCGTGATGGTTTTGAATTTTATAGTTTGCATTATTGGCAGCAGCATCGCCAACAATGGAGACACTGTCTGCACGACCTTTTCCCACTATCTTCATCTGGATGCCTGTACAAAGGCACATATGCACTGGTTACATCAACGTTTACTTTGCTTCACCATTGGCATAATACCATTATTAATATTACATGTTCTCATATTAATACCAGGAAATGACATGGGAAAATGGACGATTAAACTGTGGTTGCTGGAGTGTATAATTTGTCAAATCAAGTCAGATATACACACTGACGGATGGAAGTAACGCTGCGATTGCCAGGCTATGATTGGACACATCACGATTGGAGGGTTTAGTGAATGGTCGAATATGAAGGCAAAACAAAGCACTTCGACAAGCGCTTTTTATTCTTTTGCCTGTCCCCTGTGCTGAATAGGTCAGAGGTCAATTTCATCCACAGTGCTGCTGCCTTAGAGCTGGGATGGACTCTGGTGCCTTTGCTTTGGGGCATTTAGGCAGAGCGTATGTTTGCTGACTCCCGGCCCTAACCTTGGATCCCCCTCACTACAGATAAACAGACACAATACATAAAAACTCACAAACCCCAAAATAGGAAACACAACGCCAGGCCTTGTCTCACTTGGACAGGGAAGAGTTTTACATAAACAATGTCTTAAATGAATTCCAGAGTGGTGGGATTTGTGTTTGTGTGACGGGACGAGGTCTGTGTTTCTCATTATGTTTTGTGTAGTAGGCAGTGATAAAATTGCTGAAGCCTGCATGTATGCACACAAACACGCACAAACACACTTTAACAGCTGTGTTATAGGATGAGGTCACCCAAAAATGAGCACACACGTTCACTGTGTACCTTATAAGGTCATGACTGCTAACAGAAACTAAAGTAACACATTTAGATAATTCAGCTGGATTGTTGACGAGACATGACAGATGGGCAAAATGGGTTGATGTTCACAAGGCAGCATTTACAAGTGGACCGACATTTGTAATGCGACGGAAGGTGATCCCCAACTGGATGATGCAAGAAATCCTACCATAAAAGAGGAGCAGACTCCTGTTCTTTTTTGGAAATACATTATTGTTCCACTCTCCAATTTCAAAATGGAGGGACAACTTTGTGAGTTTACCTTGGTCATGGTTTATCACATTATTAGAATTGATCATTTCATGCAAACAATAAAGTTTGAAAGCTTGATGCGGCTGCAGCTTTCTCCCAATAACTCGGATTAATCTTGCTGCATTTTGTAGAAAGAAAGAAATTAAAGATTTAAAATCCTACCCATAATGCACTGCCCGGCTGGCTACAGGAGCTGGTTTAATGCTACTGTATGTGGATACATGCACAGCATAGGGCTCTTTGGTAAAAGATAATCTTCAGAAGCAGGTACACAGGAATCTGAACGTATCTGCCATGTCTACTTTGCATCCCCCACATATGGACTTCTTTACTATTTGTCAAACTATACTGTTTGAGTCCAATGAGCTTTGCCTCCTGTTTCGCTCTATACCAATACCATGTAAAATGACTCTATACATCACTTCCTGGAAGTGTAACTCTAAATCTCATGCAGGGACAGGTTGACAGATACACATAGACGCTTTAATTTTCTCCCATCTGTATTTCTTTTCTTTTTATTGAAAGGACAGGCAATCTGTCAGGAGAAGAATTCCTCCCCGCAGGCTTGCTGAAGTAAAACGACCTTGGCCAGTCTCTTGGATTTGGTTTTAATAGCCGCTCACACAAACACTGTAAATTTACAGCTGGGAACCGCTCAAGCAACTGAAAGGAACCTCAAATTTGCCGGTGCCATAAGTCCAGTCAGCAGCCTCTCCGTCTGACCACGTCTCCATCCTGTTCTTTCACACTCCTTCAGTAGATAAGTGACTCTCTGTGTTTGTCTCTTTCACACAGAAGACCTTCAACCAGCATGTGACCATGCATGTTCCCTTCGGGATACACTTTAACGTTTAACGTTAGGGATCCTTTGACCTTTTATAATGGCATGTCACAATCATTCCAGCAAAGTGTGTCCGATACTTTGGTTTATGGCTAAAACCCTCTGAAATGAACAACAGCCTTAGCTTGTGAGTGTGTGTTAAGTGTTCATTTCTCAACGCTAAGTTAGCTAACACAGTACATTCTTTAATGTATTTCACCTTCTTGTGAAAGGTTTAGGCAAAAATAAGTGCTAACATTTATGTTCAGGTTCATAAAATTATAAGCGATCGAATGAACTGCAGTGATATCTTTACCTTGAGTCATTCTTTTGTATCATCGAATGAATTTCACTATGTTCACCGTTCTAATCAAAAACAGCCTTCCACTGCTGTCAGTCCCCCCAACAACACCCCCATAACTATCTAATTTACTAACAAATGGGATTTTAAAAAGTGTGCAAAATACATAGATCATTATTTTAACAGCCCCGGGTTCAGAATGTTCTTTGCAATTTTTTTCACTCGTTCTCCTGCTTCATGGCCACCCATAGTGCTGAGCAAAAAAAACACCAATCTCTCTAAAACGTTCAGATTTTGTGATAAAAGACTCAAGTCAGAGTTTTTTTCTCCATATACAGTAGAAAAACCTATGTGTGAGCCACAGAAACCATTGAGCCTGACTCAACAGAACCAGGCCAACGGTTCGGGCTCCATGTGTTAAAAGACTTTCTGTCTCTCCGGGTCGCTGGCAGCTGGAGGTACTCAGCACTGACTCTAACACGGGGCTTTGAAATAGCAATCAATGCCTTTATACTGCAGGGAGGGCTCGTAAAAGTGTCGTTGGGAGGAATATATGATGTCGTATTTCACCCTCCCCTCCCCTATTTTTAAACGCTGAGTTATGGCCGCAGAAATGTGTACCCATTAAAGGTGATATGATGTATTTTCTGCCTTGTTCAGGAGCTCATTCATCACCGCGGACCAAAAAGAAAACTGCACTTACTCTTTCACCCTTTCCTCTCCCATCTCCCCTCCCCTCCTTCCCCCCCCCCCCCCCCCCCCCCAGACCACCCCCCACCCTCCCAACCAGTTCTTGTACGCTGTCTTGAGTAATTTACGATATGCCGGTGGTGCAACCTTCTGGCAGGAACTGCAAGAGCAGCTTGCTCTCTCTCTCTCTCTCTCTCTCTCTCCTGGCAACTAAATAACCTTTTAGAAAAGACCAAACTTGGCCAAGTCATCTGCTGCTGCACATTAAGACCGGACAGAGCTGGACACAGACAGCAGCAACATACGGGAAGAAGGGGAAGGGCTGCGGAGGGGGCAATCCTGAAGGCTTATGTGGATACAAACACCGACACTCTTATTGACTTGACTTTTTAAGTGGGAAATTCAGACCCCATATATTCTTATAGGTTTCAAACTCACATATTTCAGTCGTATCCAACATAAGGTACTCTGTAGTATTTGAATATAACAACTAGGCAAACATTGAGTTGAAGAACTAGTTCATAAAGTCCTTGAGGCCTTGGCTTCTCTACTGAGCGTATGGAAGAACTAATTACACAGAAGCACTGCTGTGCACCTACTTCTCTTTATTTGTTGTTGCAGTATTGGTGTGTACTGTCTGCACCTTGCTCCTATGGGTGTGTGTGGAATAATTTCTGTATAATTGTGGTTCATAGCCTCCTTTGAATACCATCTAATTCTCTTCTCACCTCGCGTGTCACTGGCACACTATCAAGTGAGGCTGAAATAAATCAACAGAAGCTGTAATTATTCCTACCAGAACAGAGTTGTTGCCGGTGCTGTTGCTACTGTTATGTTTTGTAGTCACCAGAAGTAGCGTGTGAGTGTGTTTTCTTTGTTGTGTGTGTGTGTGTGTGTGTGTGTGTGTGTGTGTGTGTGTGTGTGTGTGTGTGTGTGTGTGTGCTGTGTGCATGTGTGTGTGTGTGTGTGTGTGTGTGTGTGTGTGTGTGTGCGTGTGTGTGTGTGTGCGTGTACAGCCGTTGCAGTCTGCTCCCAGTGTCTGCCGACAGAGGATTAATCTCCCCAGCTGAGGCAGTAGCTAAGGTCAGCAAGGGAAATATTTCATAAGTGTCAGCTTGGCCCACAGCCCTCGACGCAGAGTTGGAAATGAGACTGCACGGTCGCATAACAAACGGCTGTGTGTGACTTTGCGAGGCTTACACAGAGCACATGGGGGACGGAGGGAGGGGGCCCGTGATATATGGCAGTGCTTCACTTTCATGTATTCATCTGAGCCAGTGAATTACTGCCAGGGACAAGCACGGTGCTTTGTCACCACAAGGACCCGGTTGAGACAAATATTTTGGCCACACGAGGTCTGTGTCTGGAATGCCTTTTCCATTACTGCCTGATCTCAAACCCCAGGTTTTTTTTTTGTTGTATTCAGGAAGAATTCATAACAGTAAATCCATACTTCTGCTTCAGCACGTTTCAGCTCAATTCAATAAAGCTGGATATAGTGTTCTGCATGTGTTGTTTTTCCATCGGGCCTAGAAATTGTCTTATAAATTACTTTGTCATATCCACTGCATTTAATACCCACGCTGTTGCAGGTTTTTTTTTCTGCTCCTGCGGTGACCCGGGGTTGGCAAGCACACGCAGAGAGATTAATGGCCTGGGCGGGCCGCTTCAATAAGCGTTTTGTTTGATGTGTCAAGGCTGAAAGGCGCTGATTTACTTACACATTGATAGGCTTTTAATTGAGCGATGCCATCTCTTGTCACGTCAAAGCCGTGGCAGCTGACATGACTCAGCCTCACCGCGGCTTGTGATGATTGACATGTAACGCTGAGCCCCGCCCGTCATGCCCCTCAGCATCACGCGCGCTTATTCTTAACGCGGGAACTTTGTTCAACTTTGTTCGTGCAGCCTCCAGTATCTTCAGGAGTTTGTCTGGTCCTAAATGCCTTTTACATTACATAGTACCACCTCGTCATTACTCTACTCTACTCACCTTTGACCCTAGGTACTTTTCTAGAAGTCGTTTTTCCTTACAAGATAGTACCCGTGAAAGAGAGCTTATCATAGCGACGTTGGCGGCTAACGTTAGCATCTATGCGTTTCTACTAAGTAATGTTAAGTCCTTTACCACGCAAAGAAACGTGCTGTCTTGTTTTTTCGTTTATTTTTTTCGCTGTCTTGTCAGAGTGTTGCCGGTAGACTCTAATTTGCTGCGGCCCCGTACGGTTTTGAAAGAAAGTAGAACAAAAACAACAATGCGGCCGCTACAGTAGTTCGGCTGTTTGTTGTGCAGGATAGGGTGGCGTCCATTGATGATGCTCTGACCGATCAGTGGTCTGCACCGTCGGAGAAGCTAAACTGTGCAACTTTCCTTTCTCAAAACTCCACTTACTTTTCCCGATGAGGAACCATGTTGCGGTCTCAGAGAAAGACAGAAGGCATGTTAGCCAGCAGCCTCCAGCAGCCTCCAGCAGCCTCCCACTCCACAGAGGCTGGATGATGAAGACACAGAGGCGGTGACTCTGACCGTGAGTGGAGGAAGCAGCATTGACTTTAACAAGCGTGAGGAATGTGCTGGGAAGATTCTCTTTGCCTCGGCCTGTTGTTGTTCATTTGACCAGACCTGTCATGGGGTCCGGCTTGTGAATACCTTGATTGTGCTTCGATCAAAAATGACCCCCCTCTGTCCACAGACCGTTGGGGCGAAGGGAGAAAAAAAACATCTTTTGATGTCATCTGAAATTTCACACAATAATGTGGGACGATCTGATTTGAGGCAGACGCTGTCTGGCGGCGCAGGCCTGTCCTCCCCTCCGCCCCTCCTCCTCCTCCTCCTCTCTCTCTCTCTCTCTCTCTCTCTCTCTCTCTCTCTCTCTCTCGTGCTCTTGATAACTTCTCCGTGTGGAGGACAATAGCTGCTTTTGTTTGAGAGCCAGGAAAGAGGACTTGAGGTTGCGCGGGTGTGGGCGGTGTGCAGCCTACGTGCCTGTCTGCGAATGCGTTTCAGGTGCAGCGAGTATATACGACACGGTGTGGAACCCTGCGGGGTGTAGGATTCGGAAATAAAAGTGCCACTCTGTGAACACAGAGGGAAGCCTATTATCCCGACGTGATTATAATGCAGACAGATAGACGACAGGTAGGCAGAGTGGATGAGAGCGCTGTAGCTTGTGAGACGTGAGGAGCTGACAAGAGAGACAATCTCCCCCCCACCTAAACTGGAGAGATAAGGTTGTCAGCCGCAGTCTTGACTCTGACACACCCATCCACACACACACACACACATACCTACATATGAGGCAGTCAGATAGATGATACTGTATGAGAGCAACAAAAATACCCACTTTCAAGATGGTATCATGAACATTGTAACCTTGTTTGTTTGTGTTTGTGTGCACGGGCTTCATTTTCCCGTGCGAGAGCATGCACATTCAAGTGTGAAAGGATTAGTGTGTGTATGTCAAAGACAGAGGGAGAGGCAACCGCGGAAAGATAAACGAGGAAGTGTGAATACATTAAGTACACTGCGTACATATTGTTTGTGGACCTTTCAGCTCAAGGAAATCCTTGTTTCAACATTCTGTCCGGGCTGGAATGTTGCCTGCGAGGCTCTTTTAAAGTGTTTGGGTCTAAATGCCATGTCTGCTACACCCCATGAAACTGTCTTAATCCACTTTTTTTTTTACTTTGGTTTTATTACTGCTGGAGAAAACGCTAGGGCCCGAGCAGAGCCCCAGCCTCAGGCCTCTATTCCCATTCCACACACCCCATAAGTCAGTCACAGATAATTAAATAGGAGTTATTTACACTCGTTTTCCCTCCTCTTGCCTCTCTGGCGCTTTTATCACTTCTCTCTCCTTTCTCTTTGTACAGTACTGCACGCAGCCAGACCTTGTCAAAGTCTGGCTGACACCGGTGCAGGCCCCGCAGACGTAAAACTACTCGAAAGAAAGAAGAAACAGAAAAAAAAGACATGAGACTCTTATGAGCTCTCCCATCAATGTCAGCCCCTCATTAAACAATCACACAGAGCATCTACATAACGCTAATCCCTGTGCGCGCCACAAAACGCCTCGGCACTTCCATACACGGAGACAAATGAGCGGGCGAGGATTCTGCCAGAGCCAGGTTTCTGAAGAATTCCGCTGCCCCTAATGTCAGCATTCTATATATTTACTCTGGAGTCAGGGCAAACAGCAGCTTTTCAACACGGGGAGGAATTAGGGCCCGACCACAGAGCTATGGCGTCCATTACAGGCCTCAGCGGGCTTCATAAATCACTGGATCACAAGGGGCATGTGGGGTCCGCTCCTCCTCACTCCCACCTCAGCCCCCCAATCAGCTCTCGTCCTAGGGGTTTTTTTTTTTGTTTTGGCTGCTGTTCTAACCCAACCCACTGCTTTGATACAGCCACGCAGAGGAGGACTTGGAAATGTCCCCCCGAGGGCCATGCGGGGACCTGGACCTGCTGAGAAGCCTCTTTAACGGGGAAAGCTGTCCCCTTTTAAAATATCCACAACAGGAAACGGCCATCAGTCATCGACACGCCAAAACAGCTGTTACTAGCCTACATCAAGGGGACACATGAAAGGAGTAGCTCCCTGTTGTTTGAGCCCTCCCTTGTTTCATTCTCTCGCTGCCTTTGTCTGGCTTTTTCCCCAATGCCCTCCTCTTTGGTCTCCCTTTTTAAAACAAGCCCCCCCCTCTCTCTCTTTCCTTATGCAACTCCACCCACACTGCAGCGACTCTTACCCACTCACCCTTTTAACAAGTGGATGACTGTGTGATAAACAAGGGCTCCGATCGGAAACCTCACGACTTAACTAGCAGTCTGCGTTGTAAAGAAATGTTTGAAAATCCCCCCGCACCACCCCTTTAAGCTCTCAGCGTTAGCCATAAATCTCCCTGCGAAAAAAAAAAGGGAGTTGTTACACATCACCTGTTTACGCGCCTTTGGCCCCAGCATGGTGACAGACAGTTTTGAACACACAGACGGATTCAAAAGGAAGATTGGGCCGCTGCTTAAGCCCGGCGGCGTGCACGTTTTGCGCTCCCATATTCTGGGATCTCCGCGGGTCATTGAAGCGTGAGTGGCAGTGTGTGGGTGATGAGTGAGGACTAAGCCTAATGATGACAGGTCAAACACTGAAGCCGTTGAGTGAGGCTGGAGTCACTCCATCCTCCCTCACACTGCTTTTCCTCTCGGCTACAGATAAACGGCAGCAGCCATTATATTCATGTAGCCGGCTGATGGCGGAAACACTTTGATAAGGCCACTAGCCTGTGTTGTAGAATGTCAGAGAGTTGACTTATTAAACCTCGGAAGAACGCCCCGTCCCTGCGTTTTATTTAGCCGGTAATCAATGATCCGTGACACCACTTTAAAAGGACTTGAATACAACAGTGTGCTAATGTGTCGGATTATGGAGCGGGGTCGCCCAGGCCATCTGATTAGTTGGAGAGGCCTTCTAAGCAAGATGGAAATCCCCATAAAGCACAGCGCGTTGTTCTTTATGGAAAATTAAATTAAGTTGCCGGGGCTGACTATGTGGTAACCGAGAAGGAACTCCATTGTTTTCTTGTTCTCTGTTGTTTCTCATGTAGCATACCAGATAGAGAAACAAAGTAGTATCAATGTATATTTGAACTCTAAACGCAAACACTCTAGTTGTCATTCACTGTCACAAGAAAATTCAATCATGTCAATTTGCTTTAATCTGGAAATTGAATTAGACCAAGCAGCAACTGAAGTTTGGTTGCTATAATGTAATAAAGTCATTAGCATACCGGGAATAGACATTATTTTGAATTTGATGCACCTATTTGCAAGAGGTGGGTTGACACATTCCACATAACAACACAGACAGTTCATTTGGGGATATTCGTATTTGGTCACAAGGTGTATTTATAATGTAAAATTTGTGATCCAGTGTTGGCAATTTGTATGATTAGTTTGCATGTGGTTTATGGAGTTCACTGACACAGATTTGCACCCATACATTTTGGCCTGAGTATGAGGGTGAGGCCAGAAGACAAAACCGCGCCTCCTCCTATTGTCCCGCCCCCTGCTTGTGAATGCGGACACTTGTCATTGGACGGCGGCTCATCGCTTTGAAACCCTCCCCTCTCGTCGTTAGTATGTGGAAGAAGTGAGGTACTGTGAGACTGCTGCAGAGGGAGAGACGCACACACAGCGGAGGACTGTCAAACACACCGATCTCTGCGGGGATATTCTTTCCACTTGTTCCGTATTCCGATGAGCAGCGATTAATAGTGTTTGGCTTTTTGCTCGTTTCACATTTTTTTTCCAGCACTGGATAAAGGAATATTTAGGAATAATTATCAAACAGTCCGATAAAGGATGACATTTGGGCAATTTGTTCCACTTTAGAGACAGCTTGGGTCCGGCGCACTGCGCACATGCCCTTCTGGATTACCGCACTCTCTTTCTGTTGAGTTTATCATCATGAACTGTGCAGGCGAATGAATTTCAAACCTGCGTCCACTCGTTACATGTCCCCGTTCCATCACGAGCTCCGATCCAGATGAGAGATCACCCCGGTGGACTTAAACCGCTTTTACGCAGCGAACTCCGTGAGCGCAACGCCGCCGACGCCAGCGGTGATACACACCGCGCAGGAGCGCAGAGAACGTCCGTTTTCACATCCACGTCTTGTCCTTCTCCCGCGGATCCCTCGCGCCAAGCCAAAAGGCTTCCCATCCGGATCATAAAGATGTTGACGGCGCACAGCGGCCACTTGCTGCACCCTGAGTATCTCCAGCCCCTCACGTCTGCGCCAGTCAGCATTGAAGTAAGTAAATACAAATATATGGCATCTTCTCCACCATTTATTTTATGTTTTCCTCCTAATGTTAATAAGATAATATAAAGAACATGGCGTAGGTTGCCATGAGTGTTATTTTCACGAAAGTGTCAGCTTATATGCGCCATTTTACGCACAGCGATTTATTGGCAAGTTCTCAAGAAGCAGAGTTCATAAATGGTAAATTACAGCATATGACGAACTGTTTTAAACGTAATATAACCCGTTTCTCTATACTATAATTATAAGTTCTCATTACATGTGTAAGGGAGCCCTTTGTGTCTGTATTTATTTTAAACTTTGATTCAACTTTACATCCTTTGTTCACGTCAGATATAAATGCTCAACTCAGAGCTGAAGTGCGCTTCGCACGGTTAAATCAAGTTCAATATATTATTAGAAGATTCATTATTGTATATTAGATTCAAGATTCAAGATGGTTTATTTGCATATGGACAATAATTACAGCAGCAGTCATTGACAATGCAATATAAAGAAGAAGAAAATGTATAATGAAAAAACACAAGTGAAGAGTTACACTTGTAAGACAGTGATGATTTTAAGATGATATCAAGTTAAAACCGTTTGTTCACCTTCTCATTCTCTTTTCTTCCCTCTCAGCTGGATGCAAAGAAGAGTCCTTTGGCCCTGTTGGCCCAGACCTGCTCTCAGATTGGCAAACCGGACCCGTCCTCCTCCTCCAAGCTGGCCTCCCTGTCCTCTGGCGGCCTGGGAGACAAGGAGTCCTCCAGCCGATCCTCCAAGTCCCGGAGAGCAGCACCACTCCCACGAGGACAAGTCCAGCTTCAAGCCTTACTCCAAGTCACCGGGCGACTGCCGGAAGGACGTTTTAGTGACAAAGGGCCAGTCGGATAAAGCAGCTTTCAGGGTGCCCAATGGAAGCTCCGGCAGCAGCAGCAGTAACAACGCTTCGTGTCCGTCCTTCCCTCCTCATTCCCGGTCACCCACCTCGAGCAGCTCCCCTCCCCTGCACGCTCAGAGCCAGCAGCAGACGCACAGACAAAGCCATTCCCCCTCCACACACTCACAGCCCCTGCCTCACTCTCAGGCCCCGCACATGGACAGCAAACCTGCCAGCTCAGAGCAGCAGGCCAACTCGGACAGTAACAACAACAGTGCTGGCAAAAAGGACTCTGATTCTGCTAAGTCAGGAAACGACAGCGCTGCTCAGTTAGCTAACTCCAGCCACGTACGGGCCAGCGCCAACTCCAGCAACGCCAGCTCCGCATGCAGCCCGCGGCCAGAGAGCAAGTCTGACACCCAGGCCTCCTCCTCACAGCCCGGCCTGGGCTCTGCTGCTGGACACATCGCCCCCGTCTCTCCTTTCAAACCGGGACATTCCGTCTATCCCTTGCAACACGCTAGCATGGGCTACCACGGCTCCATCGTGGGGGCCTACGCCGGCTACCCGTCCCAGTTTGTTCACGGCTTGGATCACACCAAGTCTGGTTTGGGGTTAGGACTCCAGGGGAAGCACCCCAGCTCCAGCCCTCCGTCCATGATGCAGGGCTTGTGTCGGGACCCGTACTGTCTGACCTACCACAACGCGCCCCACCTAGGAGGAAGCAACTGCTCCACCTGCATCCACGACCCCTCAAGCCTAAAGTCAGCTGGTTACCCCTTTGTTTACCCGTCCCACCACCTCCACTCCCTGCACTCTGGCTCTGCTCCCTCCCTCACCCACCCTCTCTACACCTATGGGTTCATGCTCCCCAACGACCCTCTGCCCCACGCCTGTAACTGGGTGTCCGCCGGAGGGCCGTGCGATAAGCGTTTTGGCACGTCGGACGAGCTGCTAGCACATTTGCGCTCCCACACCGCCCTGCACGGGATGATGGACAATAAGGTGATGTCAGGCTACCCTTCATCGGTTTCCTCATCGGCCTCCTGTCACCTCCACCTTCCCCCACACACCAGTGCAGGTAGCATGCCTAGCTCCTTCTCCCTAAGAGGGTCTCCAGGCTTGAGCCTGGCCCGCTACCACCCTTACGGCAAATCCCACCTGCCCGGAGCCCCAGGACTTCCAATGACATCCTTGCCCCCGTCCTCAGCCTATTACTCCCCCTACGCCCTCTACAGCCAGAGACTGGGTGCAGCCTCAGCCCTTGGATACCAGTGATACAATAAAATATAAGTGTTGACGGCGCAAACAGACTGCAGGCACCAGCTTGGACTATCCAGAGCCGCCCCCCTTGAAGATGGATTCTTGAGATTTTGGGGGTGATCAGCAGTACAGGGCATGGTGCCGGATGGCCTGCCTGCCAGGAATACCACCTGTTAGCCTCAGGATTGTGACTGTGTCGCTCCCGAAATGCAAATAGTCCCTGGGATGGATTGTCTGCAGCACGGACCCAACAGTCTTGATTTTTTTGGTTTTGCCTTTTTGTTCTCTATATCTGTCTCCCAGAACTGAAAGTCTGTATTTATTTTTCACTCAAGCGCTTGCTATTCAACTCTGGGGGGGTGGGGGGGGGGGGGGGAATTATACTGTCCGAAAAAAAAACTGTTCTGAAGTGTTCTAACTGAAAAAAAGATTTAAGTATAGTGCCATTATGCCTATCATACACTCTAAGAAATAAAAATCTGCACCACGATGAAGATGGACTTGTGAGGCTTTATTCTGGGGAACCTCTTTTGATCTGATTTCCTTTCGGCTGTTGTTGTTTTCTTTTCTTTTCTTCTTCATCTTCTTCAGACTCTGGAGAACTGCATGCCCATTGAGAATGATCTTGAACGATGCCATTATTTTTATTTGTAAATATGCAAAGATGTAATATTTTTTCAAGCTCACTTTGGGGTCAAGCAAAGCAAATGGTACAAAGATAAGGAAATATGACAATGTAAAAAAAAAGACAATTAATGATGGCTGTGCTATCCA
The DNA here is from genome assembly GCA_026122265.1 of Ammodytes dubius. Classification (NCBI taxonomy): domain Eukaryota; kingdom Metazoa; phylum Chordata; class Actinopteri; order Uranoscopiformes; family Ammodytidae; genus Ammodytes; species Ammodytes dubius. Next base: position 7,790,526 of record CM047507.1, read on the forward strand.
ACCAACAGGAAAAAGTCTTATTTTGTTTAAATAAATGATACATGATTGCACTCTTACTTGTTTTTTTTCACTCTCTGATTACTATCTGTACTACCACAGAGTAGCCTTTTTGTCCTGAGCTTCAAGAGGATGGAGTAAATCTTGCTAGAATGCTGCACTGCACTTATCTAGGTCTATCCATCATTAGGGTGGTTACAAGCCACGCTATATGAGGCTATGTGTAATATTTCATGGCTCATATCAGTTGACAGGGCCGTCCCAGGGAAGGGCAGGCCGGGTCACATTAGCCCTGTTAGCTAGTCTCCGAGGACCTCCATCTCCTCCTTCATTCTCCATCACGCGCATTGCTTTTATGTTGTTGCGAGTGCAGCTTTTTTAATTGCTGATTCTTGTTTGCGCGGCCTGAAAAACAGCCTCCCTCAGCAGAGTGGAGTGGCCGCTGGGTCACTGGGACTTCAATAATGACCTGAGGGAGGTGTCGACTCGGGATCTCCCTCACGCTCTGACGGATTGGCCCGCAACACAAAAGGCCACGGCTGACAATGGGAGGCGGTTAATAGAGAAATATTCATCAAAGTCCTGACACCTCCCCTGAGGAGAGCAAGGGTTTCTCTTACAGGAACCGCAAACATGTCAGCCTCCAGTCCTTATGCGAGGACCTGTTTTTATTCAGTGGTGTGCACAGTTACAAAGTCAAATTTACTTTGAGTACTGAAATTTAGTACATTGTTTGTATCTTTTTTTCACTTGAAAAAACTTCAAAATCTTGTACTTTCGACTCCACTACTAGGATGCTTTAGTTACTTGTTACTTTCAGGCTAAGCATAGCTATCTATGAAGTCAGCTGATTTTTTAAATTAAAATGTACACTTTGTACTACTACTTTGCAGTATTTTTAAAACCAAATACTGGTACTTTATCCTGAGTAAAAATTTGACTGAGCAACTTTCACTTGTAGTCGAGCAATACTTAACCAGGAGTTATCTGTGCTTTGACCTAAGTACTGTGGTTGAGTACTTTGTTGTCCACCACTGGTTTTCTGCAGTCAGCGCTCTAGACTCATCAGTTAGATACTAATTCAAAGCGAAGGAGCGGGTCCATCTTAAAGCCACGCAATGCCATTAGAGTAGATTGCGGGCCATTGGTAACGTCTCTGTGTGTCCACTCTATTTGGCTGACAGGGCGTAGGTGGCACATTGCGTTGGGGGGGGCTTTATAGTCTCTGAGGCAGGCTATTGACCCCGACTCCCAGACTGGGCTCCCCTCGCGGTTCATTAGCGCTCCAGACAGGGGAAAGGCGAGCACAGGTGTCACTTGACAGGACCATTAACAAAATGGATGACCCTCTCTCTCCCTCCACCACATCCAAGCCCCCTGCCACACCAAGCAAGGTCACGCCGCCCTGATCACCACTCTGGGTATAGCTCTTTGGGAACGCTATATACGCTTGTTTTTCTTCCATTAGAAAAGTAGAGCCGTGCACTTCTAATCGCTGCTTTCTTTCTTGTTTGCTGCTGTTATGTTGTTGACAGAGTTTCTAAAGTGGTCTACATAAAATAGGTCAAGGATATTCTGTATTTTTTTCCAATGCAGTTTTGCACATAAGTATTTGGGTGCAACATCATTCTTGCAGACTTGTAGTGCAGTGCTGCTGGAGATAATAAAGTGGATTGTGTTGCCCCCTAAAGTTGTGTTGGTGAAGTACAGGTGAAATCTGTCTCATAAGGGCAGGTCGTTCTCTTCTTCCAAAGTGGGGTGAAATACACAGTGCTATCTTGCTTCTGTTATGTGTGAATGTGGGAATTTTGAGATGCCATTTTACAAACTGTATGAAAGAGAACTGGTGATGTTGGCTTGATTGTGTGAAGATGATTCACACTGGAGGTCATGCAGAGGGGAGAGCTCTCAATCTTGTCAGGGAGGTGGAATTAATTCCTCTGTTGCCAGTTTACACTCGTTCATCAAATGCCTCACTATTCTCCCTATCCCCGCACTCATCAATCTCCTGCGTCTATCTTCTTCCCCCACACACTCTTGCAGCTGAGTCAACACCCACACACTCCATTTATGTCGCCTGTGTGATGAGGCTGTGTTGTGTGTGTGTGGTGTGTGTGTGTGTGTTGTGTGTGGTGTGTGGTGTGTGTGTGTGGTGTGTGTGTGTGTGTGTGTGTGTGTGTGTGTGTGTGTTGTGTGTGTGTGTGTGTGTGTGTGTGTGTGTGTGTTGTGTGTGTGTGTGTGTGTGTGTGTGTGTGTGTGTGTGTGTGTGTGTGTGTGTGTGTGGTGTGTGTGTGTGTGTGTGTGTGTTGTGTGTGGTGTGTGTGTGTGTGTGTGTGTGTGTGTGTGTGTGTGTGTGTGTGTGGTGTGTGTGTGTGTGTAAGTATGTGTATTCAGCCCCAATCCTTTGTGCACATAGGGTGACACATGTGAGACTGCATTCTCAGTCTGCTAGTCCTGCCTTAGGTTATTGGTTATTTTGGCCAAGAAAATACCTGATGTTATTTTCAAAGTAATGCGTAGTAAAGTAAAGTAAAGTCTAGTCGACCCCAATAAAGTTAAAATAAGCAACAAACCGCTGGAGACTCCAAGCCCAAAATTGTCATAAAATTGTTAGAAGAAATGGTAAATATTATCATCTCATAACATTTTTCGGTCACTGACTCTTGTGTTCATAGTGGCACTCCACAAAAGTAATTCTGATTATTATTATTATATTGTTTTACTTTTACACAAATATAATGCTATTCCATTTGCACAACTTTATTCTGATGGTTTTCAGTGCTTTTTCCCTCTCTCCAGGAGAAATCAATGACAATATCTATGAAGATTGCAGAAAGTTGCATTTCACTTGAAAAAAAAATACTGTTTGTTGTTTGCTAGTTTTTGGGGAAAAAAGTTATCAGGTAAATGTCACGAAATGTTAATGGGAAAATAAAAATCATAACTGCTTTCCTCCCAAAATGAATCATGGCGTACATTCTTCTGGACTTACACACAGCGTGTCAGGTTAGACACAGCAACAACTCTGTGTCTGTCTGAACTTGTTTTCCCATTTTCCTTTGGCAAAAAAAACTGTTACAGAGAACACCTCCCACACCATAATTATTATTCTCTTTTACCATCTGGCAGCTTTTTACTGGGAGTTAGATGAGAACATCGATACGTCTATCATATCTGTACGCCAAATATGAAGCAAGAGCCAGCAGCCGGTTAGCTTAGCCTATAGCATGAATAAAAACAGAGAGGAAAAGCTAGCCTGTATATATAATCTTAGTAGCCTTAAAGCTTACTTATAACACATTATAACTTGCTTTTTCAACCTGTACAAAATATAATAATGAAAAAATGACAACACGTTTAGGTATTTTCCCATAATGGCACATTAATCCTCAAAAGGTGACTACTCGAAGATGTATGGATGGCAGTCGCCTGGAGAGAAGGCAGTCGGAGTAATGGCGGTAGCAATGGTAACAATGGCAATGGCACAAGAATGATAGCTAGCAATCAAAGCAGTGGTCACCGTATCAGTAGAGAGAGAGAGAGTGATGGAGGGGACTAATATTTTCCCCCTCTGTGCGTCAGTGCAGAGTGCCACTGTGAGGTCCTGAGCAGCCGGCTGACAGGCCCGGTGATTAATGACGACAGGGTGTGGAGCTGCTCTTCAATTAGACGCCAGCTCTAGCCCGGCTCACCATCCCCGCTGACAGCTAGGACAGAGAGACATAGAGAGAGTGGTGGAGAGAGAGAGAGAGAGTACTCAGTCTCTCTCACACTCTCAGTCTCTCTCTCTCTCTGTGTCTCCAGAACAAAACATTAACCTCAACTCCATGACTACCACCTCTGTGTTTAACATCAGGACACAATACAGAGCCTTCGGCATCCAACAGTGACCGCAGTGTTAAAGCAACCCAGATGGCGTGAACACATCCCTCATCAGGGCCTGTCACACAATCTCTGCTTTATTTCTCCACACCGACCCCGCCGTGACTGACTCTTTTTACATGCCTGCCTCTGCTGCTGCTGCTCCATTCACATCCGCAGCCATGCATGCCGTAATGCGCGCTGTGAAAACAATAACAGCCACATTAAAGACTTCCAGGTTGGTTTCGCAGGTTGTGCAGCGCTCGGAGCGATGTCGTCCACACTCAATTTGATCAGAACAAAACTTCACTTTGTAGTACTGTGCAAAGGGTTGCAGCATTATGTTTGTTTTTTTCAAACTTGCAAATGTTACTTCACAAGGGTTACTGCTGTCTGTCACGGATGGAATGAAATGATTGTGGGTAATACCCTGAACCTATTACCGACCAAGTGTGTGTGTGTTCATAAAGCCTCTAAATATAAACAAGAGTAGCTTGTGTTATTTTCTCATAGACGAATGTGCAATTCAGATTTAACTAATAGACTCTAGATTTCATGCACACTTTTCTAAATGTGCAACTCTTTAGTACAAAGGTTTTTTGTTGTGTTGCCCTCTGGATTTGAGTTTCCTAGGAAATAGCAATCCAAACTGTTTTGTATTACCAGTTCCTGGATGCATCATACCAGAGTCCATAAGAGATATCGTATAGGGCTCTGCATCATACTAGTTCACTATAAAAAAGGTTACAATTTGGACCTAACACATTTTATCTCTTTCAACTGAAATTGCTGACTCCACCATTAAAATGGTTTAATAGAATACAATGATCGACTGCATCAAAAGCCGAACTGGGGTCTAGAAGAATTCAAATGGAATATTAAGCCTACAACAGTCTAAAGTCAACACTAGGTCATTTGAGACGTTGAGAAGAGCACATTCTGTTTTGTGTTGTGCACATTCTGTTCTTCCTGACTGGAAGTTCTCCAGGATCGTGATGGAGTCTAGTAAAACAGAAGCTGTGACCTGACACATTTTTCCAGTAATTAGGACATGAATCGGTGCTTGGAGATGAGATGGACAACTTTAAGACCTTTATTTGTAGAGGTTAGACTATTGCGTGTTAAAAACAGGACAGGACGGTGCCATTAGACAGAGTGATATTTATTTAAGGGAAACACAGTGTCCCATAATGAAGTTTTTTTAAGACCAATGTCCAGGGGGCACAAGGTGGACTGTGTGAGTGATCAAGTCCTAATGTGGGACAGTGACACAGGCTGAATGTCATAAAGGTTTGCAGAGCAGGCAGATCCTACGTGATCTATTTCCGTTGATAAAAAGTACAGGCATCAGGACAGGTAGCACCAGCAGGGCGGTTCAGAACTGAATTGATTGTGTGGAACAGAGCTTTGGGACTGTGGGAATTTCTCAGCAAGATGATGTTGGCAAACGTATTTCACTCTGGCAGTTTGACAGATTGCTGGTGATATGTCAGACAGCCTTTCGGTATTTCAAATGAAAGCAAAACAATGCTTGTAACTATTGAAGAGGCAATAAATTATGATGCTGAGTTTTGCAATGACAATATGTAGTGTTTTTAATCGTATACCCTCAGGGCTGACATGGTTACATCACCCATTGACATGTGTTATCGTCCTCCTTTTCCATTATAAGCCTTGAGAAAGTACATAACACAGATCCTGGCAACTCATCGGTATTGATCCTAAAATCCTGTTAATATTTTATATTTATGTAATCAGTAAAAGTAACAGCATTACGTATGTCAGTAAACTTTTCAAGTTATGGAACTTCTGACCAATTGTAAAGCAGTTCAGGCACTATGTCATTTCTCCCATCCCAGACACAACTGACCAATGATGTTCTCACATGGTTTATGATGCCGCTGCAGTTGGCATTACGCTATCAGACCAGAGGACACGATAGGTGTGAAAGAGAACCGAAACCTGTTGATAAACAAACCAATGTATCATTCTTGCATCTGGTGCGAAACCAAGGAAGCGAATAAGAAGCTAACTATCTGGTGTGAAACCGCCCTCGTAGATTAGTGAGAAAGAGACACTGTCAACTCAGCTGCAGTATCAGATAGAGAAATAGTGCTTTTTGATTACATTTTCAGCCAGCCCTGACCTTGGCAAACCTCTCTTGGCCTCGACATGGAAAGCTGCCCCAGAGGAGCTGCTGTGGCTTCTCCCAAAAGTTCCAGTGGTGTGAGTGAGCACCGTTAATAGACATACCCTCCCTAACCACCGGTGGAGAAAACGAACGCCTCAATTACAGTACATTGCACTGCTAATAGCACTTGGACGGCGCGTCCAGCTGGATTCCATTTCGCTGCCGCACTGGGGGATCGCCGGCGAAGATGTCACGAGCGTTTTTACGGCAATGAACGTGCTTTGGCAGGGGGAAGCAGGGGCAGCTCTGACAGTGGTGATTCATGCTCTGATTGATAACTCGGTTTCTTCTTCCACTCCGGGGCGGCCTGTGGTCATAATGTACTCACTTTAAGCATCACAGACCCTAATGTCTGTTTTATGTCTCCACTGGATGGGAATATCCAGACTCAAAGGCTGCCATTATGATGGTAACACTCATCCTATTCATTGCACGACAGGCCAGCATACGCAGTTTACACCCACTTATAAATTAGCTGCTTAGATTTTTTTTTTTTTCGGATCATTGCAGCCAAATTAAGGCGGATTCAAAATTTTCTGACATATACAGGATGATAAACAAAAATGAGGCCCAGAGGGACACACATGCTGATTGGATGAAGTGGGATAAATTACCCATAAAACTATACATACGTGAGCATGATCACATATATTACACTGGCCCTCTTCTCTCAGTCACGGAACATACATACATGAGATTTTTGGGAGCTGAATGACAGTTGAGTGTGACTTCAGCTGCCAGGCCCAAACAGTGTCCATGTGTGTGGTGTGTGTGTGTGTGTGTGTGTGTGTGTTGTGTGTGTGTGTGTGTGTGTGTGTGTGTGTGTTGTGTGTGTGTGTGTGTGTGTGTGTGTGTGTGTGTGTGTGTGTGTGTGTGTGTGTGTTGTGTGTGTGGTGCGTGTGTGCGTGTTATATGTGTGTGTGTGTGTGTGTGTGTGTGTTTGTGTGCGCGCCCGCCATCACTCAACTGTGTGGTATTATACAGACATAGTTGTCCCACAACTGTTCAAACAGATACATTATTCCACATGTCAACACATTGCATGGAGCCCAGCCTGTGTGCACACTCGCTGTGTAAATGACACATCTGTATACATTACACAGTCACTCAATGACACGTGTTTCTCAGCTTTGGTATAACGAATGCTTAATACAAATAATTAGTTTAAAAAATTGTTATAAGAAACACTTGGTCAAAGCAATGACCTTTTTTGAATGTACCATTGATAGCCATTATTTTGGACCAATAATCAGCTGGTCTGTGAACTGTTTAGTTTTGGCAGAATTGTATTTAGTCTATGGAAAATAACTATTAGACTATTATGTGGCTCTAAAACCTGCAACTAAAAGCAACAATGGTCATAAAAAACAGTGCAAATGCAGCTTTCCACAGCAGACAACGGACAGAAAAACAGGTGCAACTCATAAAATGATGGCGTAGTTCCCTTAAGTGTCCCTGTAAGCGACAGTGAGCCAGTCAGGCAGTGAGGCAGCTTTCGCAAAAACCGGCACCAGCAACCAGGAATTTATCTTAATAATGGAGCAGAATGAGCTTAATGAGGGCTCTGTGCTGACCTGCTCTTCAATATTACTGCCTGCAGATTTGTTTGGAATGTCGTTAAATAATTATAACTTTTTTTCTTACAGGCGCCTGAGGCTCAGGAGGTAGAGCCGATGTCCACTGAAACTGGCAGAGTTTGTGGTCCGATTCGTACCTCCCCACCCCAAATTGCTCCCGATGGTTGGCCCTCGCCCTGCGTGGTAGCCATCGGTGTATGATCGTGTGTGTGTGTGTGTGTGGTGTTGTTGTGTGTGTGTGGTGTGTGTGTGTTGTGTGGTGTGTGTGTGTGTGTGTGTGTGTGGTGTGTGTTGTGTGTTGTGTGCACGCGTGCATGAATGTCAAAAATGTAGTCTGAGGCCTCTGAGAAAAAGAGCTATATAAATGCATTCCATTTTCCATTTCAGCAAAAAAGCACTTTGGTAGACAAACAAAGTTAGCCACTACCGGGGAATATAGTGGAGCATTAATCTGCGACAGAGTGAGATATTTCCCCCGGCGGTTTGGTGGGGACAACACAAAAGGAGAGTCAATATTGTATTTTAATTTGTCATTCGAGCAAAAGCACAACCCCCAAAATAATGGCTATTGCCGCACCTTATACGGATATGGAATGTGTGAGAAATTTGGCAAACGTTTGCTTACAAAAAATAACTGAAAAACTGAAGTCATTGCAGGTTGAAATAAAATACATAAAAAAGAATACGATACGTCTGTCATTGCCTCTGTCTCTTTCAGATACCTCCATTGCCTCCCTAAGGTGCTGCATTGACAGCTCTGAGCTCCCAATACACTGTTGTTCCACTCTGACACAGTGGCCTGATTCCTTCACAGTGGACGTAATAAGCTGTTCTCAGTTTCTGTCTGCCTGGGGAGACCAGCTGGATCTCGCGTGAGTTTTACATTCATTTCTCTCCAGCAGATCAGTATGGCCTTTCTCCAATCGTCATGAGGAGGAGTCCAGTCCAGTGGAAGGCAGCCCCTGATTGGTTCATGCAGTCATCAATCTAGCCACCAGTCATTCTGGGCCCACCCCACTCTCTGTCCGTTAGTGGAAGTCAGCCCATTGACTGGTTTTTGTAGTCTATGATGTTAATATGGATCGATGAATAGGCTTCTGAGATATGGCTGGTCTCAAAAGGCTAGATCGATGACTATACATGAACCAATCAGAAGCTACTTTCCACTGTAGGACGAAAGTTGGTCAGAACGCGGGTCCTGATTGGCCCAGTTCATTTTTGACCGGCTCCTCCGTACGGAGATTGGAGAAAGTCAAGACATATCTGCCGGAGAGAAATGAATGTGAAGCTTGTGCGAGATCGTGCTACTCTCGCCAGACTATTTATGTCCTAAGTATGTAAACCATGAATGCTTTACTAAAACCGCGTGCGCCCTTTATATACACTACACATGTGATTGTTGTATAACACGGTTTTTAAAAAGTTGCTGGAACATTGAAAATAAGTTATGCACAACACGTCATGTAATGTCACACTTTTAAAATCTATTTTAGAAAATTGAAAGTAAACTCACAAATATTTTGGTTAAGAAAGAAACATTTTGGCTTTGCAGATGTAAGTGGGTCTGCCTATTGCAACATATAGGAATCAACTGTTATTCGAACCACTGTGCGTCACATTTTCACATGGCAGGGTCGGCTCACGCTTTTTACAGTTCCTGAAAACCTTCACACATTATGACATTCATGGTTCATGTTAGCGGTTTCTACGACGTCCATGAGTTCTCTGTGTTTCATTTAGCAGACTGTGTCAGTTTGAGAGTGTACACTCACATACACAAGTTTATATTAGCTGAGGCCTTGCGGTTTGTTGGGTGAGGGTGAAAGAAAAAATGTCTTCCATCCACACACAGGCGGCGTGATTATTTTGAATTTTTTTCGAAGAACCGTTTTAGACATTGCGAGACCCCTCCCTCACGTCCGCAGTCCCTCCTTCTCCCACACATGCCTATGCCTATGGTGCTTGGGGCAAAAAAAAAGAGAGGGGGAGGGAGGGGACAGGAGGGAGAGCCAGGGAGAGGGCGGGAAGGGAAACAGAGCTGATTATCCAAATACAGTCATTAAAGGGGAAATGTGTTTTTCAAGCTGTCAAGATGATTAATGGGCGAGAGCAAATCCACACAAATGCTCTTGTTTAGTCTAACTGGCAGACACGATCCTGCCCATTGATTTATGGCAGGCCTGCTGTGTGAGACCATAGTGAGGTTAGAGGGTGTGTGCGCGCGTGTTTGGGTGCGTACGTAAGGGTGGGTGTGTGTGTGTGTGTTTGTGAGCTTGTGTGTGCACGCATTCATGCTTGATTGTATGCATGTGTGTGGACGGCTGCTTGTGCGAGCATGTGTGTGTGTGTGTGTGTGTGTGTGTGTGTGTGTGTGTGTGTGTGCGTGCGTGCGTGCGTGCGTGCGTGCGTGCGTGCGTGCGTGCGTGTTACACTGTGGGTTTGTGTGCACACGCATGTATGCATATGTGTGGTAGGGGCGTACAGGGGGGAGCGCGTGTGCGCGTTGGTCTACATGGACCAGAGGAGTCAAAGAGGGATCAGGCAACAGAGGAGAGCAGTGAGTGAATTCTCTCCACCAGCTTTCACCCTTTGCTCTGACAAATCAGCTACACAAACCAGAGAAGGTTAGGCCTCCCCCCAACACACACACACACACACACACACACACACACACAGTCACAGACCCACAGACACACACACACACACACACACACAGTCACACACACACATACACACACACACAAACAGACACACATACACTTCTCTTTTCTTTTTTATGGCTCCATGCTTGAACATCAACAACAGGATCGATGTTCCATATCCAGGATGAATCAAACAGCTGTCCAGAGGTACTTAGGCTTTCATATGTCACTTGCCAATATCCCGTCTCGCAGATGAGGTTGGAACAGAATAAGCGATATTTCTCTCATTGCTCAACAGTAACCGATGTTTATCTGGCCCTGTGCTGCCTGTAGATAACATTACCTAAGAGAACTCCTCCGTAAGACAAGGCAATCATTGGTAAGAATTGAATAAACAGCACGGTGTAATGACATTTAAATTCACATTTTAAATTCTAAAAGGGATAGTTTAGCCTTTTGGCAAATACATGTATATGCTTTCCTGAAAGGGAGGTACACGAAAAGACAGACACCACTTTTATGCTGTATATGTTTGCTACATATCAAGCTACGGCCAGTTAGCTTAGCTTATATAGTATTTTGTATTCTCTAAACTGTTGCTTTTCTGATACAGCAGAATCTGTTTCCTACAATGTATTTATTTATTTGAAAATATTACCAGACAAAGAGAACCACAATCAACAAGAAGGCACCATATGCAGGTGAAACTCGAAAAATTAGAATATCGTGCAAAAGTTAATTTATTTCAGTAATTCAACTTAAAAGGTGAAACTAAAATATTACAGTATATAGACTCTTTACATGCAAAGTGAGATATTTCAAGCCTTCATTTGTTATAATTGTATTTATTATGGCTCACAACCCCACATTCAAAATCTCTGAAAATGTTATACATAAATATCAATACAAAAGGGATTTTAAATACAGAAATGTCGGCCCTGTATAAAGTATAATCATCGATATGTACTCAGTACTTGGTTTGGGACCCTTTTGCATGAATTCTTGCCTCTCAATTCCAGACATTAAATAGATAGTAGATATTAGTAAATATAGTATATATAGTATATATAGTTATATATATATATATATATATATATATATATATATATATATGTTTGTTGTGTGTTTGTGTTGTGTGTGTGTGTGTGTGTGTGTGTGGTGTGTGTGTGTGTATGTGTGTGGTGTGGATTATATATATATACAGTGTAGATAAATATAAATATATATATTCTGTATAGCCTTTATTGGTTGTGTTCGTTTATAAAACCCAGAGGATCTGTTTTCATTTTCCTTATTGTATCCTCCTGCTATTTATTGCTGAAACAATATCCAGATTCTCCATGGCCATGACTGAAGTTTCATTTTATTGCATCTGAATAATCTGGGTCTTCAAGGGATTCTTAAACAAACTCCATAAATCTCTATCAAATACTTATTGACCCCGGCTCAACATAAGGTCCCAGTGCACTGGTCTGCAGTAGGTGGATACGTCAGTGCAGTGCGGAGGGGTCCGGTCCAGATGGATGGCTAGCAGCTGTTGGCCCTGCAACCTCCTTCCTTCAGCGAAACCATTAGGGCCTATCTGTCTGCAATTTCCTCATTCTTCCTCGGTTTCCTCAGAAGTCCAGTCTGATGGCTTTCCCACACCCCCACAGCTCTCAGCAAGGCAGCACACTGTACGCACACTGTAGCATCGCTTGGCCTGAGCAGACCCAGGCACATTCACTGGACCAATTACCCTGTCCACCCACACACATGCATGCATGCACGCTATCACAGAACACACACACACACACACACACACACACACATAAATCGTCCCCTAATAAATTTCCCCATGAAGCAAAAGCAGCCAGACATCCATGAGGAAGATGTTACCGGGAGATTTCTGCAACCAGAGGCATTAGATTAATGTAGCTCCGCAGAGACAGGCCAGTTGTGCAACTTTGTGCTGGGACCTCCTCCATCTGCAGCACCTTAAAGGTCACATGTTATGCTCATTTTTAGTTCTGTTTTCATGGTGTAGTGTCCAGGAAAACCTTTATATTTCGAGATTTTGAATCTCCTTTAAGCCCCACCTTCAAAAAGGCCCATTCTGCTCTGATTGGCCTTCAATCAAACTGCCAGTTTGAACCTGGGGGTTTGCTTATCACAGGTAGAGGTAGTGCTAGGATAGGTTGGTAATAGGCGTGGCCTCTATCCTTATGATGTCATAGGGGGAGAGAAATCTGTCTGGGGTTTTTAACACAGGTTTTCAGATAGGTGGAGGTGGAGAGAAAAGAGCAGATTGTTTTTTTCTCCTACTTTGGGAATCTGCAGACACACAGGGGACACATATTAATGTCCAAAAACTATGAAAAAGTGCATTTTGCAAAACAGATGCCCTTTAAAGAGCAGGACATCTGAAACTCTCAAACAGAAACAGTAACAAAAAATACTGCTGGAAAACAACACCAAAAGAAGTTAAGTTAAATGGTGATTTGTAAGTGTCATGACCATCAGGTTTGGCTCAAACTTCAGGATGCAACAGACCAGATGAATTTCTCACTTTACTTTAATCTGGCTTGAATCGTGTGTTTTTTTATTTTTTATAAAAATGAATCACATCCACACAGAATTATGAGCTGACCATGCAGTTCCCCTCTGCTCCGAGGAGTTTTGTAACATCTTTTCAACTCATCTCTGTTTTGGTTCTCTCTCACCGCACTAATTACCGTCATTTTCTACCAGAGCATGCAGCTGTTTGCTGCGGTAAAGATCTTAAAACCCTTTTCCTGATCAGTAACAGCAGAGAGAAAGAAAAATTCAGCGATGTATTGTAGCGGCTGAAAAAGAATGTTTTTAATTTAATTTAATTTGTATTAATGTACCATGCATTAGCAAGCCCAGCCCACAAGGGCTTGCAAGACTCCATTGTAAACGCACAGACAGACTAACCAAAAATAGATGCTAAACAATTAAAAAACCAAACACTTATTTCTACTAGACTGTTTTTATGGTGCAGTGTCCAAAGAAAATGTAGATTTCTCACAGTGCCATTGCTGAATCGTCTCTTTTCAGCCTATGTCTGAAACGCTCTGTTTTAAAGCCTTGTCTCTTTAAGTCCTGCCTTCCAAAAAAGCCCAGTCTGCTCTGATTGGCCCTGAATCTTATTGCTGGTTTGAATCTATAGCTGCCAGTTAGATTCAGTGCTATCTGGGGGTGTGCTTATCACAGGTGGAGGTAGTGCCCATGCTGTGTGGAAATGGGGGGCGTTGCTTCTCCCCTTATGACGTCATACTGGGAGAGAAATCTGATAGAAAGGTGGAGTTGGAGAAAAATGTGAGTGTTTTTTTTTCTTGTACTTAGTCAGTCAGTAGTCACACCGGGGAGCCATATGAATGTTGAGAAAACATGAAAAAGTGCATTTGGCATAATAGGTGACCTTTAAAGGTGTCAATGTTGAACTTGCACCTTACTCTGCTGCCCAATAAATCAGTCAGTGCAACTTCTGACAAATCCATGTCTAAAAGGGCCAAACTTATGTGAGCTGCTGGAACACCAGTGAGAGCAACAGTGATGTTAAATTGCACATAACTGTCTCCAACATTGGTGCACCTAAGCCTTGTTCAAATTGGAGCGATTAAGAGCAACGTCCAACCTGAGCTGACCCCGAGTCAGCTTGATCCAGCCTTGAGTCCTGTTGGGCACAAATATGCAGCTCTGGAATGGAGCAGGAGTGTGGGAGCTTGGGAGGGGAAGTCCAACAAACTCCCAGGCATGTAGACCAGCTGTGAGCTGACTCTCTGTGTATGTACTGTATGTACACACACGCACATACTACACAAGATACTCACTGTGCATACTTAATCATTTGAGTCTGTTCCAGCTGCAAGCTCAGCACCAATGTGTGTGTGTGTGTGTGTGTGTGTGTGTGTGTGTGTGTTCATGTGTCAGCGACCAATGATTAATGACCCACAGCCCTGCTTTCTTCCACTTCCTTCCTCTCCACTCGTGTCACACACATCAGCGGGCGTCAGTGTAATGGAGGCAGGCAGACGGCTGTGGCAGCTCCTGCTCGGCCTCATGGACACAGACAGACCATAACATCCTCGACATGCAAATCTACTCACACATTTACATTGAAAGCCTCACCGAGAGAGAGACTTTGAATGTCAGCAGACCCCATAATGGGACATTAGGAAAAACTGCGTCCTCCTTGGAGGGTTTACTTTAAAGTTGGTATTATGTTTTTAAAGTAAGTGTAGTAAGTGTGTGAGTAGCACGTGAAGAATGAGAAGCAACACCAGCATAATAATGGAGTAGTTTTGGGAAATGCGCTTCATGTGGTTTTATAGTATTGGCTCATTGTTTAGCTGACGGCTTCAACTTCGCTGTTTCGGTTGACTCTCACCGCTGTCATAACGTCACTTTCAGCTGCAGCAGGCAGAGGTTTTCATGGTATACGCTCCAACCTGCTTTGCATTACACCAATAGCAAAGTGACACATTTAGCCACTAGCTTGTGGAGCGTTTGCCAATGTAAAAGCCAGATATATTTCATCAAGGGGTGGTGGAGACCAAAAATGGAGCCAAATTGGAGTTAATATTAGACCTAAGGTTCACCAGATGGCCAGAAATTAGACTCCAATAGAATGACAATTCTCTTCTGTACCTGCCAGGTTTGTAATAAGCCACCGATTGTTATCAAGTTTACCATATCAAATAGCAGAAGTGATGAAACTTCAATGTTGAAACTGTTCCTGCCAAGTGTCCCAAAAACAAATCAGTAATTACATGTCAAGGTTCAATTGTTACCAATCTTGTAAAACTTAAACAATATACGGTCCATATGTAATTATTGTATGTGCACATACACATGCAGATCCAGTGAACACATCTCATCCATCAAGAAGCACAGCCTTTTCAAGACTCTTCCAGTCACACACACTTCTGTATGAGACGCACAAGAAAGCACATGTGTCCTGTGCAGTGTGCTGACATGCTGCAATGTGCTGTAGGTGTGTGTGAAAGAGAGGCAGAGAGACGGATAAAAGACAGAGAATGAGAAAAGAAAGGGAGCTGTGCTGACAAAGAAAGAGAAGAATTAGTGCGACAATGAAAAAATAAAGAGAGAAAAAAGAATGAGCTGTGGTGGAAAAAGAGGGAGAGAAAAGAAAAGGGGAACAGCAGAGAGAGACAGAAAAAGGCAAAGCAGCAAGTCTTGCATGTGTGCTGGTTCCCAGCCCTGTCAGGGCCCTGTCAGCCTGTGATTTATGGCACCGAGACTGGGAGCAGTCTTCGCTGCCAGCTCAGTATTGTTACAACTGACAGCTAATGAGGCCGGACGGGCTTTCAAGCACAGCACTTAACAGAGGCCTCCATCTTCACGAGTCACGGCTCTTTCTCTCTCTCTCTCTCTCTCTCTCTCTCTCTCTCTCTCTCTCTCTCTCTCTCCCATTTGTTTCTCCTTCCAGGGTGGCAGCAGCAGCAGTGTGGCGAGACTTCTGGGGGCGCGGGGAGAGAGAGAGAAAATAAGGCAGGGCCCGACAGAGATATATGGGAGACACTTCCACTCTCTCCCTCCTGCATGCTATTAAAGCCACAGGCTGGGCTCTTATAAATGGGGCGGAAACACACAAAGGCAGAGATGCAGCCCCCCTCTACACACCGCACTATCCTTCTCTTCTCCAACCAAAAATATTCATTCCACTCTTTTCTCCAATTACCCTGTCATGTTGTCAAAGCCGCGGAGCTTCACGTACGTCTCCTCAGTCTCTCTCTCTGTGATTATGTGAGTGTGATCTGTGTGAAGGCACCTGAACTCCACACAGGCTTGGCAATGGCAGCGGTGTGTTTTTACCTTCAACACCCCCTGGCTCGGCACTGCTTGGACCCAGTTTTATAATCACTACCAGAGTCGCTTGGCAGTGCTGCCCTCCTTCCCTCCCTCCCTCCCCACCACCACCTCTCCTCCCCTCGGCCCCTGGTTTCTTGTCAGTCGTGATTAATGGCACTAGGGCCCCGGCGCGGCTTACGCTGCCAGTTCCAGCGATGTTCCCTTGATACTTAATGAACTCTGACAAACTTCTTTTCCCTGGCTCTGTTGTTCCCCTACCCCTCCACCCCTCCACTGTTTAAAATGCACAGCGCAGAGTTGCCACTGCAGCACCTTGGGGTTAGCTCTCTGGTCCTTTAGTAAATTTCTCAAGGGGGCCCGACGTCTAAAAATAAAGCGCCACAACCATTTGAATGTCAAGACCCTTAGCTGCGTGTCCCTTCCAGCGGGCTTGTTGCTGATTGAAGATGAATTCAATTGACTTTTTGAGATTACCCTTTGTAATTGGTCAATTGTAGCCCAGTTTTCTTTCATAAATGTCAAACGTTGTGTTTTTCCCTTTTGCCAACAGCCAGTTGAAGTTAATAGACAATTTTGATAAACATGTGCTGCAAGATGGCAGTGAAAAGTGTCTAGATGTTAAAAAAAAAACATGGCAGGCTGAGGTAGCAGGATAATGTATTGGCCTTTCCTTCACTTTCCTCATGAGAACTAGGTTGAGGAATCTGACTCGGTCTCTGTCGCCACCTGCTGGTGACATTTAGGAACGTGTGTGAACTATATTTCAAGTGGACTTTCACTTCTTTACTGACAGAGAGGAAAGTTCATCACATCAGGTCGAGGAAATGCATGGTACTTTATAATGAGAGCAAAGTCTCTGCTTGTTATAAAGTATATAATACTGTATATAACACAACATGTATTGTGTTATATTGTATAGGCCTTGTTCATTGTTTATTGTCTCAATGTGCACCTTATTCACCAAGACAAATTCCTTGTTGGTGTAAAACCCTTCTTGGCAATAGCCTACAATCCAATCTTTCTGAAGTCATTATTTTAAAAAAAACTAATAAATCAGTGACATAACTTAATCAAGTATTTGCCACAGTTTTCAGTGTTGGATTTTACAGTTCATCAGCAGGTTTCATAAGTATTCACAGATAGATGAACCCAATAAACCCTATTAGTCCATGAGCCAGGGGGGTTGATCGGTATCATCTGGGGGGCAATTGCTATCATTGTTTTTTGGCAAGGTATAAACCCCTAGTAGGCCTACTAGAAAAATCACGATAGCAGTGACGGGTTGGTAGCGAAATCAGTTTTACTATTTGAAGGTTTTACCATAATTGTGTTCCCTGAATGCCAGATATAAGAAGTTGGGTACTTTCTAGCATGTTTTAAATAGCACCACTGCCTTTTTCGTCCGTGAAAATGTAGGATTAGACACCATAATCAAGATCCTAGGTGCTCTACAACCCAATCTACTGATACTATAACAGCCAATGGCGGCCATTTAAAAAAAATGGTCGCAATAGCAACCATAGGAGAAATTGGCGATGGCCCTATAGCCAAAAATCTTCCTTTGGGCATGCTCTAACAGTGTGCCAAAGCTCATGTGTGTATAAAAATAAATAAAAATGCATTCACATATCTGCTGGACTAATAGGGCTCCCTATTTGTCCATTATATCCACTCTTTCTGAATCATCAATAGTGCCTCGAGTAGGCTAGGCCTACTGAAGTTGTTGAGTTTTGTGTCCCTGGTGTTCTTTCATTCAACAGGAATAAAAGAAAGCATACTGTTTCAGCGGAACTTGTGAAAAATGTGTCATATTTCTGTTTTAAAGAAGTCATGTGACCTCTGTGTTAGTCAGACAGATTCAGTAGCTACTGGGCTTAAATGAAAGCCTCAAAGGTCCCCTTACCAGTGATAGCTACCAAGCATCATACTAGGCTATAGAATACAATATCCCTACCGTGAGCCTAAACCAGATAGGCTATACACCGGATTCCAAAAACGTAATTTATTTAGGGGGTTAGTAACTTCATGAGCTGAAAAAAGTGATTTCGCTACCAACCCGTCACTGCTATCGTGATTTTTCTAGTAGGCTACTAGGGTTTATAGGTCTACCTTGCAAAAAACAATGATAGTATTTGCCCCCCAGATGATACCGGGCCCTGGCTCATGGACTAGCCTATATCTGGTTGTGTTTTAATAACGTGTTTGCAACCTGAATCCGACGTTGTTTATCATAATAGGTCACTTTAAAGGTGGAGTCAGCATTCGGGGAAAAAAAACGCTTGTTGTCAAAGTCACTTTCTGTCAAAATCATTGAAAATTCAAGTTTTTTTATAATGTAATAATACTTCCCTCCCAAGCTTCTAAACCTCCACACTAGAAAAAAAAACATCCAATGTTTGCAACAAAGAACGACAATTTGCTTGTGGCTTGGAAAAAGGGAAACATGCAAACGAGAGAAGCGTTTGGTTCAGCTACCACCAGGGGGCGCTGATGCAACAATGTGGATGCCGCACAGTCCAAACCAAACGAAGAAGAAAGGAAGAAGAGTGTAGCAGGTGCCTGAAGTGCCTGCTTTTTATCTGTTGTTTCTGCCCTCTTCACATTTCAGGTAAGACATTCTACTACCTATTGAAATAAAGGATCTGGTGTCCCCGGTATCGTGTATAATGAGCGTCAAAAAGAGACACGACACGTTGTATATTGTATATTAGCTAAGGTGAGCTTAATGTGGCCTTGTGTTGTGCTTTGACGCTAACAGTTAGCCTCATTGTAGTCAGCTTTGCGACCTTTATATAGGCTACAGTCTGTGGTTGTGACATGTGTCTAGGTAAGAGAAAGTATCGCTGAATCTGTCTGTTACTTTAACAGGCCTTGTTAGGCAGCAGTTTATACAGTAACTTCCATCATGCTATCTGAGCTAGCACCGAAGCCCTCTACAACCAAACCCGCTTCAATTGTGGGGGCATTTTCACTTTGCTTTTTAAATAGTCACACAATCTTTTCATGATATGAGTACTCTACTAGTGTAAGCGAACGTTTAGAGTTACTCCTTCCTTTCGGCTTAGGTATTTTACCTTAAATTTGGTTTAAATTATCAGACTATTAACTTTGAACTTTGAACAGCCGTAAATGCTCTAGTCGTTTCCGTATGAGAGGAAGCTGTATCCACCACTTTTCGAAGATGCAAGGTTTTATTGAGGCTGATCATTCACACTCTATTTGTTCAAGATGTTTAGCACTGTTATTATAGCTCATCGTTAAATGCCATACGGTACAGTTAGCAGATGGTATGTGCATGTGGGACACAGCTACACATTAGCGTGTAGTTTCCTGGTAGATTCTTGGACTTCATTTAAATGCATCTTTGTTTATTTATTCGGAAATTAAGTATAGCCTCCAGCATGAACAGCTTCAAAAGAAATGCTTGCAATGTCTGAATAGTCAGACTCGGGAGTACAATAAAGTGAAATGTACATTTAAATAGGTTCTACATACAGGAGGAATGTATAAACACTGCTGTATAAACAGTATGACTAAGCCTGTGTTGAGCCAGCAGGGTCACACGATTGTGTCTTCTTGCAAATCCTTACTAAGAAAGACGTGACAGCTCCATGGCCCAATCTGTCAGTGGTAACTAGCTACAGCCAAGCAGAGCATATATAATGAGTGCAGATGGCACTGGCAGATTTATTTTATATATATGATGAGAGGTGACAACGTTATTTCACACTTTAGCTCTAATCCTCTTTAAGTGCCACAAGGTCACCGGGTCCAATCTGATGCCTGTCTTAAGCCTGAGCCGAGAGGAGGCAAACCAGTGAGCAAGAAGCCGCCCTGGATGTGTTACTGCAATACTACACCTGCTGGCTGGCTGGATAGACAGACAGACAATGTTTATTAGCACTTGTAGTGGGAGCATTTGGTTGTAATTAAGACAGGTTATTGTATTGTGTAGAAGCCAAAAGAGAAACTGTGTTCCTAATGTGCTGATTTTCACACCCTGTCGTCCCTGTCTGTCTGCCTTCCAGCATGGCACAGTGGGGGGCCATAGTCTCTATCATTGCCGCCCTGGGAGGAGCAGCGCTGTTGGCCGCCGTGCACAAGATCGATGAGGGACACACTGGAGTTTACTACAGGTGAGACCGCAACACACATTGTGGTGTTTTAGTTTTATGCACCTGAGACCATTAGTGTTGTTAAACTGCTCTGTTGTAAAACTGTTAAGATGAAGAAGAGAACATCTGCTCTAAAGGTGTTTGCCCTAAGCAACTTAACATTTATAAATGTAAATTCCTGGGCATTTTACTTTGCCAAGCTATCCAGGTGTGGTGCTGCGCCTGTATACTGTCTTTAGGCGCAGATCATTTAAAATTCCAAATCACTTGCAGAAACATGCATAACAGCGTTTTCATAACAGACCAGATACAATCGGCTTCTGCCCGCTTCACTGGAACTCTTTGCACAAACGATGAGATGCCACAGACTGTGTTCTCATACGGGTCATGGTTCTGTCATCCACCAGTGAAGATTGATTCTATAATGTCAGAAGAAAGGCGCCTGGGAAGTGGGAACATTCCGTAATCTTCAACCCTGATGAGTGAATTGAGATCGTTAAAAAAGGGAGATCAGTTCCTAGCATCAGCAGTAGAATGAAAGGCAATGACAGCACCTGAGTACTAACTGTTAACATTGACTGAAATACAACTGACTACAACTGACCCACATCTTTAATTAATCCTACCACAATCAATCAAGCCTTGCATAAACTAATGATGAACTGTGTGTGTGTGTGTCTGTCTGTCTGTCTGTGTGTCTGTCTGTCTGTGTGTCTGTCTGTCTGTGCTGTCTGTCTGTCTGTCTGTCTGTCTGTCTGTCTGTCTGTCTGTCTGTCTGTCTGTCTGTCTGTCTGTCTGTCTGTCTGTCTGTCTGTCTGTCTGTCTGTCTCAGGGGAGGTGCTCTCCTGACTGCCACCAGCGGCCCGGGTTTCCATCTTATGTGTCCATTCATCACCAACTACAAGGCTGTCCAGGTGAGTCAAGTGAAATACATTATACTTCTGTATTCTAAAATCCTAAATGCTGATGCCCACTCTTATTCCTAATGCAATGAGGGGGGGCTTATATTAAGATTCATCCTCTTGAGCCTATGTTCACGCTACAAGGACTTTCCATACATGATCAACACACTCTTTCGTCCAACAGACATCCAGCAACCATGTAGTATGAAAAGGGTTGTGACTGCTAATGAGAGCAGCGGCTATCTGCAGCAAATGAGAGCGCAGTATTTGTTACAAAAACAAAGCACAAACATTTTTGTCTTTGTTGTTTTTTGTCCAAACTACTTGTTTTTTTTCCGGTCATCAATGGTTAGAAGAAAAATACAATCTGTCCCCTGCATTCTCATCACGCATGGTACCGGTACTTGTTTGCCGTGTCATCTGTTGCATGGGTTTTCTTTATAAAACGTAGTTTGTAGAGGAGACAGCCTTGTCAGAGATGCGTCCTGGTGAAAGATATTGCAATGTGTGACCCCTTTAGCGGATCAGTCATATAGTATGCAAACCACAGAGACGCACGATTACAAGGCAGACAGTTGTGTAGTGTGGACTGTACATTGATCCTACGACGTTGAAAGTTGTGTAGGGTCTGCCTGCCTTTAGCTGCTGTTGTACCTGTTCATAGTTTTTTATGATTGATTTTCTGTAATGCACAGCCAGGGTTTACCAAAGACGTGTTGAAGTAGTGTGCATGTGACAGTTTTGCAAAAGACTTGTTAAAATGGACTGCAGGACTATAACATAGCATATGCAGACAGGAGTCCCATTGATAGAGCAGTCTTGTGACCGTTTAACCTTCTTTAGAAATATCCTAGAATATGTAAGAAATTTGAATATTCTTCCAGATTTGATTGCATGGTCAGAGCTGCTGCTGGGAGCTGGATGTTGTTTCTTCAAGAGCCCATATTATTAGAAATGGCATATCTTCTGGCCACCAGACTAGCGGAACCTGATCTACTTTGGCTTGTGGTGTATAGGGAATGAGGTGTTTGGGAATTCAGAAAGATTGAATATCCTAAAACGTCTGAACATATGCGCTCCTCAGTTGTTTGAAGAAGTGAAATAACAAGGCGTTTGAAATATGATCCACCTTTTTGTAGAGGTTACATCATGGAGTTTGTGTTGACATATTAGACGTTGTTCCAGATCCTTACATTTTCTGCTGATACTGAGCAGGACTTCCTGTAAGTGTGTTCATACCGTACGCACAACTCTAGTCCAGGTGCCTTCAATTTCACATTAAATGCTCCGATTTCACACTGCGTTGATGGATTTATTCCAGCGCTAACACTGTGTGCCAGGGAATTTTAACAATGGCGTCAGAAAGACATTTATTGCTGACAACCTGAAAAATTCATTTAATTATACCTTTTTCTTTGTTTTCGTTTCGCAGACGACGATTCAGACAGATGAGGTGAAGAACGTACCATGCGGCACTAGGTAGGTCTTCTGTTTTGATTGGTCCAAGTAGAATCAGATGTGCTTTCTCAGAGTTATTACACCGATCATCCATCTTGTGCCCTCCACACTCCCACATAATACATTGGGTGTAGAGTATTACACCACATCTGAGCCTTCTGGCACCACCTAGACTGAAAAACACGGTCCCCGTTATCTTCAAATACTTCATGTTATGTTTTTTGTTTTCTTTCAGCGGAGGAGTGATGATTTACTTTGACCGCATAGAAGTGGTGAACTATCTGCTTCCACACGCAGGTAAATCCACCAGTGTTCATCAGGCACACAACATCAAGCAGTGTTTTTATAACATAATTTTTTTTAAAGGTGATGATGGAAGTAGCTAAGGAGTGAGCCATCTCACTTCCTTCCTATCTCAGATTTGTGCATGTGTAATAGCAACCGTGACACGACAGGTATAAACAAAACATAGCAATATGGTCACATCGGCATTGCGTCAAAGAATGTACAAAGTAAGAAAAACAAGCGTTACTTGCAAGATTTGTAATGTGAACCTTGCTTGGCATTGGAGCTTATCAGCAATGCAATAGTGTGCAAAGTGACACCTCTCAGGAACTCTTACTATAAGTGAAAAACATTGTTCAATATTGTGATGGCAATATCACTTGGATAAAATTAAATGCTTTATTTCTATTCCAAAAACATGGTTTCATTGCTATGGATCACTTAAACAAAATATCTTCACACATTGGGATCTGTTAGTTAAAAAATCCAGTAGGTTGGATACTGGATTTTTTAACTAACAGATCCCAATGTGTTAAGGTGAATACAACTGTGTCTAGCCTTCTGTCCACCTCCACTGGTTGGCCACAGGGCTGTGTTCTCTCTGCTCTTTTGTTTATTTTATACACCGATGACTGTCGCAGTAACCACGACAACCGTTTCATCATTAAATACGCCGATGATTCGGTCATAGTCAGCCTTCTCAATGATGATGAGACTGGGCATGGCCAGGTTGTAGAGGACTTCCTGACCTGCTGCAACGATGCATTCTTTGAGCTGAACATCTCAAAAACTAAAGAGCTCTGCATTGATTTCAGACGTGGCCCCCATCCCACTGAGAACACTATCATCTGTGGCCAGCCAGTGGAATTCGTGTCTAGTTATAAATACCTGGGCACGACCATCGACAATAACCTAAAATTTGATGTTAACACGGACATGCTGTGCAAGAGGGGCCAGCAACAACGTCTTTACTGCCTTAGGAAACTAGTCGGATTCAACGTTTCAAAAAGCCTGTTGAAACTGTTTTACTGTGCATATATATATTCGGTCATCTCCTTCTCTCTCATCTGCTGGTTTGGTAACCTCACTGTCAAGGACAAAAATTCTCTTGGTATCATTGTTAAAACTGCCTCCAAAATCACTGGCGTCCAGCTAGAGGGCCTCAATCCCTTTTATAACAGACAGCTGCTCAAGAAAGCCTCTCATATCCGTCTTGACAGTGCCCATCCGCTGAGCTCTGAGTTCAGGCTGTTGCCTTCTGGCAAACGTGTGTGTATACCAAGGATCAGCAGGAATAGATACGGGTATTCTTTTGTCCCTGCAGCCATCCGGGCATTCAATGCGGCCAGCAGCAGATAATTTATTTTATTTGTGTTGCGATGACTTTTATTTTTATTTATTTTTATGTTTTAATTTTTTAATTTGTATTTTACATTTTTTATATCCTGGCACTTTATCTTTTGAGCACTTTGTCTCCACAGTGTTTTGTGTTCATTGTTGTTTTGTTTTGTCATGTGGGTTAAACCACTTCTCCTGGTGTGAACAAATTTGCCCTCGTGGGACATTTAATAAGAATCTTGAATCATGCTTTAAAACATTTTCTGGTAGTTTACATCTGACTGCCCCAATGGCACGTGAAATAGGCTACCATTAATTGCAGTTCAAGCAATCTTTGCGATACATATACCTCGAATGTTTATCACTATTACGATACATTTTCGATAGATTGTGCCGCCCTAAATGGAATGTTGATGAAGGTGATGTTATTCTAATAAATTTGCCCCTTTCTTTACCATTTTGTTGGGAAATACTCCCCCCTTGACATGAAAAGTTTGAGAACCACAGCATTAGACTTTGCTCATTTGTTGCAGCTTGCCCCTTCCCGTATATACATGTGTGCGCTCTGTGTCCGCTTTCCTTTCCTGACCTGTTCCCCCTCTCTGCAGTGTACGACATAGTGCGCAACTTCACGGCCGACTACGACAAAGCTTTGATATTCAACAAGGTTCACCACGAGCTCAACCAGTTCTGCAGCGTCCACTCACTGCAGGAGGTCTACATCGGCCTGTTTGGTGAGTGTGTTGGACTGCACACATCTGTGGCACCCAGTAATGTAATATCCTCGCTCTCAGCTTTTCCTACATCTACATAAAGAGCATGTAGTCGGCCCACAGATGAGAGTTCTAAACACCCCATAGTTATGGCTTGGCTCATTAGTCGGCGAGTACCCTGCTATGCCAACAACTGCTGTGCATATGGACTTACTTTAAGCAGTTCCCTTGCACACTTTGCTTCAGTGAGCCCACACACACATGTGAATGTTACAGCCTGTGTGCCTGACCGCAGTCCACACAACATGGACCCAGCCTAATAGTGAAACATTGGAGTAAACACATGCATCATCCTTATAAGAGGAGTAAAGTGTTTTTTAACTTCTGAATTGAACACAGCTGTGGAGGAGATAACTGTCTGTGTGATTTGAATTTGAAGTCATCCTCTGTCTATTTGCAGTCAAAAGATGAAACTAAGTATTTGCTGAGTTTTTTAAAAATGTGTATTCTCATCAGCTCACCCACTCACCTTGTATCTCTTTCTTACTCAGACCAAATCGATGAAAACCTGAAGTTGACACTACAAGAGGACCTAACATCCATGGCGCCTGGACTTATCATACAGGTACTGTGAGACCGCCACACAGGGTCCAGATGAAGTCAAGTCCAGCAGCCAAGAGCAAGAGTATATTGGCTCCACTTAGGCCAGAACTACAGCTGGCAAAGCTACGTTGTTAAGATCATGTGTTAAAGCTCACATATTATACACTTTTCTGTCAATATTATATGGTCTTAGAGGTCCCTAATAATAAGTTTTTCTTTAGTTGTTTGCTGAAAAAACCGTTCAGATCATTTATTGTAGTATGCCTATATACCCTGATGTTCAGCTAATCTCACGATGGCCTATTTTTGAAACCGAGCTGCAGCTCCCCTCGTAAATATACAATCTATGAGCTTCCCCCGCCCCTCTCTGGAAGCGACGGGTCCATAGACTGTAGTAGTAGCATTCATTTATTTTCAGGGGACATATTAATTAATATATTGTATAATGGTAGGGGAAACACTGCCGTTTAAAAAAAAAAAAGCACAAGTAGCTTCCTATCCGTTGTGTTATTAAAAACGAGGCATTAATAGACTGCTGTGGTTAAGATAAATTAGTGGAGTATGAGCAAAAGCATTCTGTGTTGGTGTATGTAACATTCAGGCTGTACTATGGGTATCTTGTCGCTTAGCGGGGAAAGCAACATGGCTGTCGCTCGGAAAATTTTCCATCAGATCTCGGGGCCGTGGACCAATAAGAAATGGGGGGGGGGGGGGGGGGTGTGGGGTGGGGTTATCATACGGTGGACGTTTCTGGTTACTAATGTGGGGGGAAGCATGGACATATAAAGAAAATATGGGGATATGGCTGTGTTGACTGTGACGTAATAGTCGGTGAGAATTCTGACTCGAGTGTATTGGGGGGAGGGGTGGGGGTTTCAGAAAGGGGGAGAGTGAGAAAAGGCAAGTACCCCTGACTGCGGCTCGCAGAGCCCACGTTGAGGGGGAGGAGACATTGAGGGGGCCGGCAGATTGATGGGGGGAGCCTAAGCCCACATTGAGGGGGATGGCGCTCGGGGCTCTCACTACTGTCTGTCACTCTCACACATTCACTCGCAGATTTCCGCTTCCACCTCAAGCAGGCTAATGCTAGCGCTATGTTAAGCTAGCGGGAGCCCACATTGTTAATTAAATTATACAAACACATGGCACGGGAGTGTTGTGACTGGCTATCTTTCTTGCAGGGTACCTATTATAATGTTAAACGTAGCCGATACTACTTGCTGTAGTTGGGTCTGGCTTTGCAAGTCTAGTTTAATTATTTGCTGGCAGTTGGCATTATTACATCCGGTTTAGCAATATCAAAATAAGAGTCCTGCATGGAGCAGTAGCATACAGGGTAGGGATGGGACGATCCACTTTTTTTAGTTCCGATCCGATTCCGATACCTGGGGTTTGGATATCGGCCGATACCGATACTGACCGATACGATATCATAATTGTTATACATTTTTTTGTTGGTGGTGATGTTATGTATTAGGCTAGGAAGGCTTAAGCAATTCTAATTTAAAAGAGCAATAAATATACACAAATGCATATAGGTTTATCTTAAAGGCAGAATTATAGAGTCACATAAAAAAAATCCTTCTCAATGATCACTTCTGCCCCACTAGAATATGTGGTGGTCTTTTGTCTAAACAGTCTTCCTCTCTCTGGCTGTATTTTACATTGGCTGAATTTGTCACAAGCCTCTCCACTTCCTTGACTTGGATTAGCTTTGGTTAGCTCACTGGCTAACAAACTGATATGTACTGTATGTCAAATTTTAAAGTGATGTCCTCTCTCCTCCACCGGACGTCGGCGCATGTTCGCTCTTCCATAGTAAAAAAAAAAAAAAAAAAAAAAAAAAAAAAAAAAAAAAAAAAAAAAAAAAAAAAATCGGATTTTAATATCGGAGCTGTCAGTCCGATATCCGATACGCAGATTTCGGCCATATCGGACCCGATACCGATACTGGATCGGATCGGCCCCATCCCTAATACAGGGAATGGGCCCTTTTTGTGCCAGCGATCACACCATTTTTTATCGAAGATGTGGTTTTACTTCATATTTTTAACTAAAATCAATGTTCTTATGATTTCCATAAATATTTAAGACATAGTTAAACAAACAGTATATATTTGTTATAAGCTTAAAGGAATAAATACCATAAAGGTGTGACAGGGTTGAAACTAGGGTAACGGGGTTGAAAATGGTAACGGGATTGAAGGGGACATATACAGATTAGAGTTTATTTTAGACTCAAATTACTTTCAACATGCATGAGGTAAAACAATTCTAATAATTCATCTTAATGAATAGATAACTTCACGATCAAAGTACCGGATTGGTGGAATGACTCGAATACATTTTGTGAAACAACATTTTATCAAGCTGACCTGGCATATTAAATACCCCTTTCTTGTGAAGATCCATAGCTATTATGGATTGTATCCACAGGATATACTGTACATGCTGTTACAGCCATCCTGTTCTTTACCTTGAATATGTGTGTATTAGCCTAATTATTAGTAATATTAATTGAATTATTAGATGGCAAGGGGCGTGTTTTGGGCCGCAAATTCGCCTGAGATTGGCAGCCTGTGTCAGTTTGGCAATGTCACTTTAATTTAAATGTTTGTTTTCCAGCACCTTAACACCGTATATTAAACACCACAGTTAATGCCCTGGAGGCATCGCTTCGCCTTGGATGCCATGACACATGCATACATGTATCCATGATCAGTTAAAGCCTCAAAGTGTTATATGCCTGGAGAATCCTGTCCTTGTTCGGGAAGGAAATCTTGTAAGGCTTCACAAGTGTCATGTATAGTCTACTGACAGCAGTGTGTCTGGAAATATTGTTTGAAATGCAATTAATCATTTAACAATTCAAACATCTTTGTTTTAAGATACTTTTGTTTATTGAGTCACATTTTAAGTCAGCCCTGAAACACTACAGCTTGTGAAAATAAACAATATTAACGGTTTTAATAGATGTCCTTTTGTTGCTGTTAAAATAGACTCATCCATAGTGAATTATGGTGACTATGGCAAGAGAGAGTATAAGGTAATAGTAAGGACAATATTTGTTCTTTGCTTGTTCTATACTTTATTGATTAGTTATATTTTCTGTTAATAGTTTACTATGTAGTTTTTGGAGTTGTTATTTTTAAATTGTTCTGTTGAATAAAAAGACTGATGTTAGGGCTCCTGTGATTGGTGTAACTTAATGTGCGTCACACCTGTAGCTTTTAATGATGTCTAATTGAGGTATATTTTTAGGCCTTAAATGTGGTCACATTACATCTGTTAAGGTCATACCTTGGGGTCACAGTGACCCCTTCATAGTTCCCTATATCTTATTTTGACTCAGCTGGGCCTGCAACCCTCACAGACAGATGGGTACAGGAGTTCTCTTAAGCACACGTCACACTTAATGGTTTTACAGACATAGTTACTGGCTTTAATTTGTCTGTGTAGATCTCAGTGCGGACCCTTGGGAGACAGCCTTGCTGGTAGCCTATATTTTAACACTTACAGGACAATCATATTGACCTCATAAGGAAACTGTTACAGGATAGCTTTATGTTTATCAACATAGTGGGTAGGGATGTCCATGGTTAACCGTTTACAGTTAAGAAGAGCTTTAACCGGTTATTACTAAAGGTTCAAAATTAAATCATCTCTTAATCCCTGTATGATACTGCTCCATGCAGGACTCTTATTTTGATATTGCTAAACCGGATGTAACAATGCCAACTGCCAGCAAAGAATTAAACTAGACTTGCAAAGCCAGACCAAACTACAGCAAGTAGTATCGGCTACGTTTAACATTATAATAGGTACCCTGCAAGAAAGATAGTCACAATACTCCCGTGCCATGTGTTTGTATAATTTAATTAACAATGTGGCCTCCCGCTATCTTAACATAGCGCTAGCATTAGCCTGCTTGAGGTGGAAGCGGAAATCTGCGAGTGAATGTGTGAGAGTGACAGACAGTAGTGAAAGCCCCGAGCGCCGTCCCCCTCAATGTGGGCTTAGGCTCCCCCCCTCAATGTGCCGGCCCCCTCAATGTCTCCTCCCCCTCAACGTGGGCTCTGCGAGCCGCAGTCAGGGGCTTCTCAGAAAAGGAGAGATTGTTATTTTTTTTTAATATTTTGGCAGTCTCTAGGCACACCGTGGACCCATGGATATGTTAGAACACATTTAAAAAGTGCATTTAGCATAATATGTGACCTTTAAGACCAGTCTAATAATGATTTGAATACAATCCCTGGGCTCCTTTTTTAAATTAGCCATTGGCCATGTTCTTTGTGTTTTAAAGACTGTTTTGAGACTTTTTGTATATTTCTATGCCTTCATTATAGTAAGCTAAGGGCTTTGTGGTTTGTGGTCCGCACTTGTAGCCATGAGATTGCCCCCAACTGTTTTTGGTCATTCGATGTATGTTTGTATTTCTTCGTAAAAGTAGTTTATGTGAGCTTACATTGAGAGAGGGTGTAATGGACATATCCATATCCACATATTTACTTTGTATGTAACCAGCTTAAAGGTTTACTTTCTAGTTTTTTCGAGCTTCCAATTACATCTTATCTCATCTACCAGAAAGCCAGGCCTTCCTCATAGAGCCACCATGTTTCTCAGCTGTACAGTGAAACAAGGGTTTGGAAAAAGTGAATGCGTCTGAGAAATTACAACATCTCTCAGGGATCAACGAAGAGACCAAGATACACCCACAGAATTCTCAGTAGACCAGAATGCACACTATACAGGCAAAGACATGTTCTTAGTAAGGGGGGGCCTTGCTGCAATCTGTGTGTTCTGTTGTGACAGAAGCTTTATATCTATATTCTCATAAACAGACATCTGACTAAAATCAACAGGTGTGGGAACATCTCTGGGCTTTGATCAGATGTACTCTGGGAAATGTAGTTACTTACACACTGAAGAGCGAGATGAGTCGGCAAAATGCAAATTGGTTAGACAAATACATTTATTTATTTTATGATTCATATTTTTATTTGAGTTTTCATAGACAAATACATTTTAAAAAAAAAATAACATTGTTTCAAACCGATTTTGTCTAAGCCCCAGGATCAAATTATTTTTTACCTCCAAGATAATTTATTGTTTGAGATCATTCTGATCAGCTCCAGATGGATGGACTGACTGACTGACTGCATTTTTATTTTCCACTTGAGAGCCAAGTTTTCTACGTTTGTTACCGTGTTAGTTTCCTTGTAGGGAAACTGAAACTATTTCCTTGCTTGGACTGGACTCAATTAATGAAGTTATAACTGTAATGTCAGCCTAATGAACTACTGTGTACACAGTCACTGATAACTAAATACGTTTTACCGTTTGCAGTCAGCCACATGTTGATTTTTTTTTTTTACAGCCTCTTTAAAGCCCCTCTTCCTGGAGCGTTTCAAATAACAACACAAGCCATCTTTTCACGAAAGCTCAATAAAGGACAACATAATGACTTTAAAGGAGCCTGAACCCCAACCCCAATCCTTCAAACCCACAGAGATATACACATCTCATTCCAGAGCGTAAAAATGCTCCACTGGGCTTTAATACTCTGGCCCTGTTTCCCGTAAATCTCTAGAAAGCAGTTAAAAAAAAAATAACATTTGTAGTTCTTTCTGAGAAACCAATAATGTTGCAGTGCAGAAGTGGGTTTTTGAACAGCGATGTCTTTGTGTCAGGACTCCTCCACTACTTCTCATGACAACTCCCTCTGGTGATTAAAAAAACCTCCTTTTAAAGTCATGCTGTTTTTATCTGCTCACTAACTTATTCCTCTGTGTCTCTTGCGTGTCTGTCCTCCATTGCTTTACAGGCTGTCCGTGTCACGAAACCTGTGATCCCAGAGAGCATTCGCAGGAACTACGAGCTCATGTGAGTGTGTTTTTTTTCTAATGGAATGCTAGTTCCTGACCCTCTGTGTTGTGTGTTGTTTATTTCCACCCACGTTCACCCAACTGCTCCTGCCAAGTTTTGTTTCATGTCACTATGAGCATCTCACATTCATGAATCAACAGAATGAGCTTAGTCACAGAGCCTGTGGTGAGGGGAGGAGATTGAGGACTTCCAGTAAGTGGCTGTAAGGCTCAGGGCATGATCTAAGTCAGATGTGCACAATGTCCCCAGCTCCAGTTAAAGGATGAGGCAGCGATTCTAGAGAATGCTTTGTTTTCAAAATAATTTTGTCGGAAGTCAGTGAATATCTCCTCACGATCCAATACCAGTCCGTACTATGTATGCACTGAAACATATACAGTGTTGTTATACACAGCCTATGCTCTTTAAAGGTGCATATTGCAAGCTACAGTGGGCCCCTTTTTGAGTGATTTTGCAACAAGTGTTCTCCAGAATAGAGCTGACAAAGTTACGTCGTTAAGATCATGGCGTGCTCTTTGTAATGAGCAGACCTTTTGACATGTTTGTTATATCAGGGGAACTTTATGACTGTGTTACAATGTAGAATAAGAGGGATCATTGGCAATGCTCACTTTTCAACATATGGGTCTTATTTTAGTAGATTGTCGCCATTCCTGTGGTCCACGGTAACACTGATGCACGGAACTACTGGTGGTCTAGGAGGCAGTACACAGCCTACAGTTGTCGTGCTCAATGATTGAAATAGCGCGCTGAAAGTTCCTGCAGATATGTGTGATAACAGATTAAACTGCTATTTCTGCCCTTATTGAAGTGTAATTTAAACATGTGTGGGTGCTCTTGGATGCCCTTCTTTACTATAATAGTATGTGCTCTATGTGTAAACAAATTTGCCCTTTGCCCGTCTAGGTGGCCATTTGTGGCCATTACATAACCTGAGTGCATCAATGTGCAACGGTCTCGCAGTTATTGATGTGGCTTATAAGCCCCAGGCCAATTTATGGGATTTGAAGCCTTAGACCCCGTTTGATGTCGTTAATTCAGTGTAATCGAATTCTTCAGAGCATTTAATGGGATGCACAATGAAATGTTATTTATTGAGTGCCACATTATGTGTATTTCAATGACAAGGTTCCAAATGTCGACACATGTTTGACTCAGGAGTTTAGCTATCACTGTCCAATTTTGAGTTGATTATCATGTAAAACATTATCAGGACTGTTTAACCCTTCTGACATTTGTACTTAAGAGTAAAATATTAGTACACATTGACTTCTATGACGACAATAAATGCAGCTAACACATTTTGAAAGTAGAAGAATACAAAAACATAGCTATATTCATCAATTAAACATTGTTTGCTATAGATTTCATGTTATATTAGTTTCTTGTATTCAAACATTGTACATAATCAGTTGATTGGTGTGCTCAATATATCCAACTTGGTGCCTGAGGTACCTATTTTATGTCTAACTCTCTATCCAATAGTTTAAGTATGTTGGCAGAACGCTACAAGTTCATAACGCAATGGGAATATTTGTGTTAGATCTTCTGGAAAAACACAAAATAAAAAAAGTTTTTATAGAAAGAATCAGCAAAACTAAAAAATTTTCTTTGGGCGATTCTGATTTATCTGAGTCCTGAGCCAGTTCAGGTGCGAAATCAGTTTTAATTTGCCATACTAGGATATCAGAGCACTTTTGGAGCTGATAGGTCTATCATTGAGTAATCCTTTGGTGAACGCTTGAAGTGCCGCATTCATTTATATGAAAGTGCCCTATGTTGAAAAAGTAGGTTGCCAAGAAGATGTGTCATGTGTCAAAAGCGAAAAACGTGTATTGGCTGTTTGAATGTTAAAAATGTTTTTGGTTGCTAGGAGCGACAAGACCAAGGCTAATCTTCAACAGACACGAAGTTGTGGAGAAGAAGGCGGAGAAGACCGCAAAAGTATAAAAGTTGGGTAACCTAAATAAACGTTCTACTCTTTGACAGTCGTGTCCGGGAAATGCTTAACACAGGCTCGTGTTTTACAGAGGCGAGAAATGACAACGGCGAGATCAGTATGGACTAAAATCATAGATGGAAACAAAGAAAAACGGATTCTAATGAGTTTGTCCGTACTACAACGTAAAACCCATAAGGTAAAACGCTTTGATCCAATCGTTTGAAAAAATAGACTTATCAGTTCGAATAATCCTTTTAAAAGTAAATCATTTTTGAGTTTTATGATCCGGGGTTTTAATAGGTGTCATATTAACCTAAGAGCGATAATAGCGAACACTCACTTGTAAGGGCAAAACTTAACTTGTAAATATAGTTCAATGTTAATCGTGGTCGTACAGCATATCAAAGTTTAATTTGCCCCTTTCATGGAATTTGAAATTCTCCCCACAATTTGACGTTAAAAAATTAGTAAGAGAACAGTCACCATCTCCTTTTTATCTAAAAGTGAAAGTGCCATTGATGTGACATACTCCTTTCATTTATAACTTGCGTAGACAGAAAATAGGGGAAGTACATTTCTTACGCAAATTTTTTAATATGGGTGGGGGATACCGCCAACCCACCCAGCTCTCATTGTGATCGGGTCACAGGCGCAGTCGCTGTGCCGTTAGATGCTTGTTGGGGAACAATAATTAGAGGTAATACAAATGCAGTGTTTCTCAGGCCCGTATAATATTTTTATGAATCCTTAAAACAGTTATGGTTGCAAACTGAGTAGGAACTGATTTATCCACACCACTTAGGACCTGCATGGGATCTGAGGGCAGTTACTTCACTTACAGTAATAGGCACGTGGGCTGCATTCATCTCAAATGTTAGCTGCAGCATAAATATGTTTGCTAACTGTTTTATGATATATAAATCGCTACAAATTCATTACATGTTATGTATGTTGAACATTTTTAATTTAAGTTGCTCTTTAATGTGCATGAGTTAAGGAGCTTTTTTGAGTAAGGCAACGTTGTTTCCATTATGGTAGAGCTGGTTCATGTGGGGTTAAGACAGATCGTTGCCTGTGGGACGCAGTGTCAGTGACGGGTCTCTGATGCTGTCAAGTAACTAATGGTTATTCATTAGTTTTAACCTTCTTATTTAGTAGTTATTTAACACTGTGGTCCATACATTTATCATTTCAACTGTATTTCTTGATGGAGGCCTTATCGGCACATGTGCTCTTTTCTCTCTGACAATCAGGTGTACTCGATAATTTGATTATCTGCTAAAGTTCATTGTATTTGTAATTGCAGTGTTGTAGGCTGTGAATAATTGCTTTCGACTTAATAAAGTGGTTGTGATATCCTGATAGTTCTGTGTAATTGGATTTGTGACAAAATAACCCAAGTTCAGCAATCTGAAAAGTCTACATCAATTAAAATGTGATCTATCTAAATAGGAAATAGCCCCAGAGTTCACATATGGAATTGAAGCTTTTAGGACCACCGTTTAGATGTGGTAAATGGTGTAATAGAATGTCTTCCCAGGAGGCAATGGCATGCACTGAGATGTTTATCCATTATTTAGTGCGTAGGCAGAGCATTATGGGTCCGTGTGTCCATGATGACACAGGTTCCAAATGCTCGACCAATGTTTGGACCAGGGAGTCTTGAGTTGTTATGCCCAGTCCCAATGTTACAGACTGTGACTTTATCATGCGTCCCCAAAACATTTGATCATGGACTGTTTAATCCCCTTCTGCACACTTTCAGTACATCTGTTGTGCAAGTTTAGTAAGGGAATGAATTAGAACTAATTGCACTTTAATGTTACGAAATAATGGCAGGCTATATACATTTTTAAACGAAAGAATTCACAAAAACAAGCGAACATGCAATAAACATTGTGTAGCATGTAATTACGTCTGTTTAGATAATCCAGTTGATGTGTGTGCTACAATATATCCAACTTGGTGCCTATTACCTATTTTATTGTCCATAACTCTCCAAATATACAATAGTTTAAGTTGTTGGCATGAACGCTACCAATTCATACACATGGGAATATTTGTTGTTTGGAGGAGTTCTTCTGGAAAATTACACCACACTCATAATAATAAATGTTTTTTTCTTAGCATAGAATGAGCAACTGAAACATTTCTTGGGCGCTTCTTGGGATTTTTTCTGAGCTCCTGAGCCAGTTCCAGGGGGCGAAACCAGTTCGTAAATACTGCCATACTGAGAAATACAGAGCGACTTTTGTGGAGCTGATAGGCTCTATCAACTTTGAGTCAACTCATTTGGTGAAGGCTTGAATGTGACCGACATTCATTTATATGAAAAAGTTGCACACTATAGCTTTAATGGGAAAGTCAGGTTGCCAAGGAGAGATGTAGTCAGTGTCAAAAGCGAAAACAACCGTGTTGAGTGTTGAATGTTAAAATGTCTGTTTGTGTTTGCAGGGAGAGCGAGAAGACCAAGCTGCTGATCTCTCAACAGACACAGAAGGTTGTGGAGAAGGAGGCGGAGACAGAGCGCATCAAAGCTATAATAGGTGAGAGAGAAACCCAAAAAAACAGTCTGACAGTCTGTTGACAGTCTGTTGTCCTGGCAGAAATGCTTTAAACACAAGATGCTCCTGTGTTTTACAGAGGCTGAGAAAGTGGCCCAAGTGGCAGAGATCAAGTATGGACAGAAAGTCATGGAGAAGGAAACGGAAAAAAGGATCTCTGAAATCGAAGGTTTGTGTTCAGTCAGTATACCAGTACAAACAGTGTAAAAATACTCCATCACAGGTAACAGTCTTTGCATCCCACATTCTGTCTGGCTGAAAGCAGAGAAGCACTATCAGCGAATTAATCTTAGAGTATCAAAAGTAAATGCACATGCTGTGAGGATTCTTATACCATGCGGGGTTTGTTAACTAGGCTGTACAAAATAATGTAAACCTGAAGTCAGGAATTAGCTTGAAGTAAGTTAGTGCCCGAACCAGACACTGCCTCTCTGTAAGGACGCATCAAA
Organism: Ammodytes dubius; assembly: GCA_026122265.1. NCBI lineage: Eukaryota > Metazoa > Chordata > Actinopteri > Uranoscopiformes > Ammodytidae > Ammodytes > Ammodytes dubius. Next base: position 7,826,887 of record CM047507.1, read on the forward strand.
CTAAAGCTTGTAAAAGCTATAGTCTAAAATGTTAATCGTGAAAAGTAGCAGGTAACTAGCCAATTATCAAAAGTTTGAAATTTGCCTCTTTCATGGAGCAATAATTGGAAAGTAAGTACAAGTACCTCACAATTGTGCAGCGCTTAAATAAAGTGTATGTACAGAGCTACAGTCCACCATGTCCATTATTTGTATCCTAGAAAAATGTAGTCTGTGACTGGACATACTGGCCCTCATTAATCAACCGTGCGTAGACCAGAAAAATGGGTGTACGTACATTTCCACGCAAATCTCGGCATTTATCAATATGGACGTGAGCGTAGGATACGCTCAAATCCCACGCCAGCTCTCAGCTTGTGTACGCAAGTTTGTAAACAGCATGGACTCGCAGTGCAGGCTGTGCCGGGTAGCCGATGACTTTGTTGGACAATTTTAGAAGGTAATACAAATGCAGTGTTTGCTCAGACCGAAATAAAGATATTAATCACTTAAAATTGTGCAGCTTATGGTGTGAAACTGAGTAGGAGAGCTGATTCAATAGTGCGCACACAGGCCACTTAGGAGCGCTGCATGGGACTGCGTAAGGGCAGTTATCTTCGACTTGGAGCAGCTGGGGGGACACTGAGGCACGGGGGCTGCATTCATTCAAATGTTAGCCTAAGCAGCCTATTAAATATGTAGTAGGCCTACACTGCTCTTTATGATAAAAAATACACGGCACAACATTCAGCTTAACATTTTATTTATTTGAAGCACTTTTTAGATGTTAGTTCCTCTTTTAATGTGTCATTGATCGCTTAAGCGAGCGATTTATTTCCACCGTTAACCGGCACGTTTTTTCCGATCTGCTGGTGGAGCAGGACAGTGGGCGCTCTCACAGCTGATCGTTGCCGGGTCGGCTTGTGCAGCTGACGGCCGGGCTGACCAAGCGCATGCTGTCATGAGTAAAACGCAAAATGTGTTATTTTTAGTTTTTAAACCCCTTTTGAGTAGTGCTATCTAAAAGGGCCAATACATTTGAATCATTCTGCAGACGTGTATTTCTTTGATGGGGACCATTATCGGACAGTTGGTGCGTCTTTTTCTCCTCTACCACTTACAGGTGAAACTCGAAAAATTAGAATATCGTGCAAAAGTTCATTTATTTCAGTAATTCAACTTTATAGGTGAAAATAATATCTTATACAGACTCATTACATACAAAGTGAGATATGTGAAGCCTTTATTTTTTATAATTGTGATTATTATGGCTTACAGTTTATAAAAACCTCAAATTCAAAATCTCAGAAAATTAGAATATTACATAAAATCAATAAAAAAAGGATTTTAAATACAGAAATGTCGGCCCTCTAGAAAGTATAATCATGCATATGTACTAAGTACTTGGTTTGGGCCCCTTTTGCATGAATTATTGCCTAAATGCGGCGTGGCATGGTCCATGGATGCTATCAGCCTGTGGCACTGCTGAGGTGTTATGGAAGCCCAGGTTGCTTTGATGTGGCCTTCAGCTCGTCTGTATTGTTGGATCTGGTGTGTATTATCTTCCTCTTGACAATAGTCCATAGTTTCTCTATGGAGTTCAGGTCAGGAGAGTTGTCTGGCCATTCATGCAGAGTAAGACCATGGTCAGTCAACCAGTTACCAGTGGTTTATGGTACCGTGGGCAGGTTCCAAGTCTAGCTGGAAATGGAAATTGTCATCTCCATAAAGCTTGTCAACAGACAGAAGCATGAAGTGCTCTAAAATCTTCTGGTAGATGGCTGTGGTGACTTTGGACTTGATAACACAGTGGACCAACAGCAGCAGATGACATGATACCTCAAATCATCACTGATCCAAATTAAATGTTGCGTTTCATTTGGAAAGGTTCCACAGTCTAGAGGAAGAGTGGAGAGGCACAAAATCCAAGGGGCTTGAAGACCACTGTCAGGTTTCAACAGTCAGTGATGATTTGAGGCACCATGTCATCTGATGGTGTTGGTCCACTGTGTTATCAAGTCCAAAGTCACCACAGCTGTCTACCAGGAGATTTTAGAGCACTTCATGCTTATGTCTGTTGACAAGCTTTATGGAGATGCTGAATTACTTTTTCCAGCATGACTTGACACCTGTCCACAGTGCCAAAACCACAAGTAACTGCTTGACTGACCATGGTATTACTGTGTTGATTGGCCAGACAACTCTCCTGACCTGAACCCAATAGAGAAACTATGGACTATTGTCAAGAGGAAGATGATACACACCAGACCCAACAATACAGACGAGCTGAAGGCCACTATCAAAGCAACCTGGGCTTCCATAACACCTCAGCAGTGCCACAGGCTGATAGCATCCATGCCACGCCGCATTTAGGCAATAATTTGTGCAAAAGGGGTACCAAACCAAGTACTTAGTACATATGCATGATTATACTTTATAGAGGGCCGACATTTCTGTATTTAAAATCCTTTTTTTTATTGATTTTATGTAATATTCTAATTTTCTGAGATTTTGAATTTGGGGTTTTCATAAACTGTAAGCCATAATAATCACAATTATAACAAATAAAGGCTTGAAATATCTCACTTTGAATGTCACCATTTAGGTTGAATTACTGAAATAAATGAACTTTTGCACGATATTCTAATTTTTCGAGTTTCACCTGTATATTATGCCCGCACCCCCAGCCCAGTTGGTTGCATTTCAGAACAGCAACACGCTTTTTTAGTGGCGATTTTTGAGTCAGACCACTTTTTCTTTGTCTATTCAAAGAAATGGCGACATATAATTGTATATGCTGTTTAATAGCATTTGAGCAATAGCCATTATGTAAACCTAAAATGCAAAATCCTCAGCTGGAGATCGTTTGTTGTCAACACCAACGCTGTTGACCGCAGCAGTTATTTTCTTCCTAACTGCTGCCTTCTGTCGTTCTTCGATGCCGCTTGTAATGCTCCGAAATGAAACTCTTTATTTTTCTACTTTCGCTGTTATTCTGTCAATTTCTACTTCAGATAAGTTCCTCTTTTGTGCCGTAATGCGCTTATCCATGTTGCAAAACCTCTGGGCGAGGCCTCTAAACTGAGAAAATATAGGGGCGTGGTACGATTGTTTTCATCCGCCGCATTTATCAATAATGGCCTGGCGTACGCCGAGATTGGCGAGATACGACTGTTTGATAAATCCCACGCGATACCTGGCGTAGGGAGGTATTTGCACCAGAATCTGCACCAGTTTCCACGCAAGTTTGATAAATGAGGGCCACTGTATATGAATATGCATGTATGAATAGTTTGGGATAAAGAGTAGTTGTCACAGTCATGTACTGAATCTAGTTTTTATGGCAGGCGGTTCCTTACTTGTGTGCATTCTAATTTTCAAAAGACTTTCTCCTCAATATGCTGTTTCAACAGCTTATTTTTAGGCATGTGATAACATGAATTATCTCTGAATGCTTTTTAGGTGTGCTAAATTCACAGACCTTGTATTGCGCAGCTGCTTTTTCTGCTAAGACAAGTTAAAATGTCTCATCCTGTAAAAATGAACCAAGCAGCAGTTTATTTGTGTTGCACACTCTAAGGTCAAGTAGAGCACCATTAGTCATAAAAACTCTTGGTATGAATATGAGTGTGTCACTTCAGTTTTTCCCTGCAGCTATGCTGTGCACAATCAGAAATGTTTATCTCTGGGTGGTGCTTGTGGTGTAGTGGTTAAAACCCCCTCTCCCCCCACCCCATAGAGGCTCAGTCCTCGTCACAGCAGACCCGGGTTCGAATCCGGACCGGGTCATTCTCTGCATGTCATTCCCCACTCTAACCCATTTCATCTCTGTCTCTCTCAGTCTCCACACTGTCAATAAATGCTTGGAAAACGTTAAAACAAAACGTATTTGTTGTGGGTATTGCTCTGCTGTTGGGGTCTTGGAACCAGCTGTTTAGATGGGATGGGATTGGACCTCCCACTACTGAGTCTTGACAGTGTTTGTTTGTGATTTATAGACGGCGCTTTCCTGGCCCGGGAGAAAGCCAGGGCAGATGCAGAGTTCTATACAGCGCAGAAAGCTGCTGAATCCAATACGGTAAAACAATGACACTTCACATCATCAGTCGGCACAAAAGGGAAATGCAAAGCCCAGACTGTTCTGTCATAGTTTAAATGATCTTCCTCTCTCTCTCTCTCTCCCAGGTGAAATTAACACCAGAGTACCTGCAGCTGATGAAGTACAAGGCCATCGCCTCCAACAGCAAGATCTACTTTGGGAACGACATACCCCAAATGTTTGTGGACTCTGGCTCTGCGGGGAGCTCTATCAAGGCCTCTGTAGCCATGGACATTGCTGCTGAGCAATTCCTGGACTCTGATTAGCAAAGGAGAGTCAATGGGACCCACAGGACCACCACAGGGGGGTGGAGGACTATCTCCTGGAGGGCAGGAGTCTGGCCCCAACAGGCCCCGGCTGACAGGGTCTCCCTCTGGCCTGAAGAAGCTCCAACGACCTGGGCCTGTATTTCTCAACCATCTCAGAATCACTGCTAGGAATCACATTGGAAGTTGGACTAGGATGTAAAACGTGTTGTATCTCAGAGAAGGGGACATGAGATATGTATGTGCTACTCTGTTCTGATAGAGAATGACGATTAACATTAGGAAGAAGAAAAACAAAAATAGCTTTAGCTGTCTGGGTTTACAATAAGCTCCTTTTTTATCTTTTTTTTAAACCACAAATCAACCAAAACAAAAGTATCAAGGAATGAATCCTGCTGCTGTGGCTAAATGGACTGGGCGCCCCTCCATTTAGCCATAACATCAAGCATCAGAAGTCTATGATGACCTATGTGTTTATTCTGTGCATGTGTCCTCATTTAGCTTTTGAAGCAGCCGTATTTGCCACCTTCCAACAATGAAGAAGAAAACGTCAACATATTGTTTAACCATGTTTAGTGGCAGGGATATCATTGATTATCTTTATTTAGCTTTTAGGTGAAATTAATTCAATCACGGTCGTGAACAACCCGTTGCATTGTCCTTGTTACACGAATTGACCCTTAGTTAACCCCTGGCCCCCTTAGTTTCTTGTACTTTTCCTTTCATGCAATAAGCTCATATACAGTTGACCAAGATAACAGTGGAGGATTTATGGTTAAAATATGTCACTTGCAGATTTAATCGGATTTAGCTAGATAGCTAATTAAGCTAGCGCTAGCTCCTTGCGTTGGTTGAAAACACCGTCTCTTACTGCCTATTTTAAAGTTTCAAGCTGACTTGTTTTAAAATGGGAATCTTGTAAAAAGGGTTCTTCATTATGCACTAGGTGGCCCATACATCTGTTAGCACAGTTAACTGAACCCAGTCTCTACACTTTTTGTGCACATATTAAATGCAGCAAAACACACTTTCTTTCTTCAGCACAATGCAATTTCAAAGGACAGTCACTGTTCACTGATGGTGGATAGCAAACTGTCAACTGCAACAACCTATAAGTTTTTTTGAATGGAGCAGCATGGTTGCATTGCAGGGGGAAAAAAAGAATCGGACCATTTAATTCAGTAAATCTCTTTATATAAAACAATGTTGTTAAGCTCGGTAGCTCAGCCAAATCCCACTGGACTTGGATGAGTGATACTGAAAAGAAGGAATAATGTGTCGCTCTGAAGACTTGTAGACCGTGATTTCTTTCTCTGAAGTGCTTGAAACATACAGGCCCGGACCGGATAGATCTTTAAAGGGATGATGAATGTACCGTGTAGTTGCTGCTCGATGACAGATGTAATATAATCGCTCCATTTCTTTGTGTTCATATGTTTTGTTATGTTTTTCTTTGTTTCTTTTTCAGCACAGGGGATCTAATTAATATCAAGAGAGTTTTTGCAGCTGTATGAAGTTGTTATGCATTTTGCTGTATATTTATGTGGCACTTTGTCTTTCACACTGTACATTTAGCAGACAGACGTATGTTTCTGCAGCTGTAAGTAGGCTATCTGTTTATGCATTTTCAATTTTATTCAACAACAGTGCCCACTTTCAAGAGATCATTTTGGGTGATGACACAGAAAAACAGCTTTTGTACTCCTTTCGTAAACAACCTATAAACATGTGACATCAGGTTTTCCCCCAATAGACAATTTCCAGCTATTTTATAATTTAATGTAGGGTCTAGTGTGCTGTACTAATCTGTCAAGGGACATGTGAGGAAGTGAAATGCCTTTCAGCCTTTGGCAACATCACCCATTGTCCTGAAGGAGGAGGAGGTTGTAGGAAATACAATATGCAGGTTGAGTGAACCTTAAAGCAGGTCCACTGAGCTCTACCAAGGGGATCAATGTAGAACTATTAAAACGTGTGTTTCTAAAGGGTCTGTAGCAGTCACTTATTCAGTTTGGACACCTCAAAATGTGTTTTTTGAATAGAAATGTTGACTTGATAAGGACCAAAAACCAAATCCGTTTGATGTGTGACCGTTTTATTCTATGTCACGCATGACTGGATCAATTATTTCTGTCTTAAATGTTTGGTAAATGGGTATGAGTTCAGGACCGAATGATTTGTTTTCCAAAAAAAAGAACCACTGGTTTTGTTGCAGACTTTGAGGCTCAGGTATGCAGGCATGTTTGGGCATTGATTGGGAGAACTTGGCATGGTGTCTGTCTATTAGCTCAGCAGACATGGTGCCACAGTAGAGGTCTTTGTTGTCCAAAATATTAAATGACTCGTGTCCTAAATTCCCTTTAACCCAAAGCAACATCCATTGATCCTTCCTTATACTAACAGCCTATCATGTGTAAACAGCACAACTCGCTGTCTTCTGAAGTTGATCCGGTAAACCCCTTTAAGAGAATATCAGTTGTTCCTTTTAATAATAATGTCTCTGATTGACTGAGACTTCAAATAACTTGGAAGGCAAACGTTTTTGCACTGATTTTCAATTGTTAATGTGTAATCAATATATATTCAATTGACAAAGTACTTTGGGTTATTCTTTGAGATGTCGATGGCATTAAAAAAAATGTGTTTACTTACATTGCAAGGCCAATGTGATGTATAGGATGTCTGTTATGAAAAGGTGTACTTGTGACACAATTAAATGGTATCTAAAGAACTGTTTTAACTGCCTATCAGATTATTTTAAGTCATTACGAAAGGACTTTTGAGTATTAAAGTTTACTTTTAAAGAGTAAATATAAGAGGCATTCAGATGGTGGCACTGACAAGTCGGACTAGTTACAGCATAGTTTGCACACACCTTAAAATCTTTGTTTCATAACATGTTTAGCTTGGCCCCAGTTTAAAGGGTTGGGTTAATTTATTTTATAGGCCTGTGGCTTTTCCTGTGAAGATCTGTGTGAAATGAAAACGATGTTCTTCTGCAGTTCATTTGATTGTTTGAGTCTCAATTTACAGAGGTTAACACTTTACATTGACAGTAAGTGACGAACACATTAGGTATGATCTAATAATTGGTTACAAGGTTATGTGATACATAGTTTATATGAAGGTATTCAGTGGCGGACTCAGACTGTTTGAAGGGCAGGGGCGAAAAAATAAAAAGGGCACCATGTGGACACTGGCGTTTGTAACTCGATGGTGTTTTGTTCCCCCAGCGGAGCTTAAAGGCAGCGCTGCCTGGAAGGCCCCGTTCGGGGCACCTGTTACATCTCCATGTAGCACTTACTTGTAGCACTTTGTATTTTGGTTTATTTGCAACTATAGTACTGACGTGATTCTTGTTGTTCTGAGTTTGTACCCTCATTGTTGAATGCACTTAATGGAAGTTGCTTTGGATAAAAGCGTCAGCTAAATAGAATGTAATGTAACGAAACACCAAACACTGTGTTTGTAGATGTTGAAAAAAAACTGTTGGGCTCATACAATTAAAGGGGGGGTCTGGGGGTCCCCCCAGAAAAAAATGTGCTTCAAAGACACCGTTTCCCCTAATTCTAGCGACTTTATAAACACTAAAATGAGTTGTTCACATCATTGTGCACTTTCACATTTTAGCCTAAGAAGGGAGGATGCCTTGCTGCTTTCATCTTTACTAACATTTTAAGTAAATTAGACTGGAGAAAAATCAATGTGCCACTACCATACAGTCTTTGACCGCTGACAGCCAGCTACGGAAATATTGAAGGAAGTTTTCCTTCATGTTGAGGTGATAGCTGACTATTATCGTCTCTCTTGCATGAAATGACCTACACTTGAATGAGGACCGGATCTTGACATTCAAAAAATGTATATACATTTTAAATGGATTATGCAAACTGAAAATATTAAGTTAACTTGGCATCTAATTGCGCTTTTCCTCTATGGGTACGGACGGACATACTCTTAATCCGCTTTTTGCTTTGTTATCCAGTAGAGATTTAAATACCACTCAATGTAGCTGTTTGTCATAGCGACGCCACATGAAAGCAACGCCTCTTTCGCATTCCCCGTTCGTCGGCTACCAAAGAGAGGAACATCTGCACCTCATTAGAGTACCGCGGCGACATATCTTTTCGGTTTGCCGTATTCCTGCTCCAGAGGGCTCATCATCATCATTTAGGCCTATTGTATGGAGGCGCAACCTAGGGCACTCAATAATTTTTGTTCACATGTAAAGGGCAGCCAATAAGGCACTTTCTCTCATTTTCACCACCATAGAGGGCACTTTAGCAACACTTTTTCAACCATGGGGGCACCAGATGGGGAGAAGGACACTAGAAGGACCAGAAGGGAACTATCAGGGCACTAGAAGGACCAGACGGGCAGAAGGGCACTAGAACGGTTAGAAGGGCACTAGAAGGGCACTATCAGGGTACTAGAAGGGCACTAGAAGGGAACCAGACGGCCAGAAGGGGACTATAAGGGCACTCATTAAGGCACGTCATCGAATTGTCTTGTTCTAGAGGGCACATCATCATCATTTATTGTATGAACGGGCATCCTAGAGGGCACCCAATCATGTTTTGCACGTGAAAAGGGCAGCCAATAAGGCATTTCCTCTCGTTTTCACCACTCTTGAGGGCACTTTAGCGCGCTTTTTCAACCATTGAGCCACGAGGGGGGGTGGTCGCCCCCCCTGCCCCCCCACCCCTGAGTCCGCCACTGAAGGTATTGATTATAACTGATTTCCATATTAAAGGTGTAGTCAGTGATTCGGGAGAATTATTGTTGGCAAAATCACCTTTTGTCAAACTCAAAGAATCTATCCTCACAATCTGCTTCCGGTACGTATTTGTGCGCTGAAAAAAAATCTAGTGACAGGTTACATCCTAGGATCTGCAGGTATGTCAACAAAGGTGGCCACGTAAAGCAACATGTATTTTTACAGAGCCTAGGCTGTGTGTTAAAACACTGGATTGTTTTCAGTGCACACACAGTACGGACTGGTAGCGGATAGTGAAGAGATATTCACTGATTTTGACAGCAAGCTTTCTTGTCAAATGCCATTTCCTTTGTGAGACAGAGAGGATCAAGCTATGCAGGACCCACCGTTACTTTAGTGGCATAGATTCCCTAACACGCTAAAGTGCAGTTTCACTTTCCTTTGCTCTGAATCACTCATATCATTGTGTTTGTGTTCTGCCAGTTTTACAACTCTGGCGTTGATCAAGACGGATCTTACTTTCTGGAAAATTCCCAGAGCTGACAGAAACCTTATCCTAATCTAAATTGGCACATTGGATCAGCTGTGTAATCAATGACTGTGTGTAAAAGAGTGTGTAATCAGTGTATGTGTGTGAACACAATCCTCCCTAATGCTGAAAAAAACCGTCTTCTAATTAAATAGTCCTCCTCCTCTCCCAGAAAGCCCCTGTATTTCCAGCAGCCAACTTTATGTGGGTGGTTCAAGTGCGTAATGCGTAAAGAGAGGTGCCGTCTGGGGAATTAATTCACCTATTCGGTTACACGGTGCATGGACGTAAAAGATAGAAAGGAGAGATATACATTTTCATCAGCATAATACAATTTTAGTGGATGCGGGGCCCCTCCTACCAAAGTAAAGTGAATGACTCGCCTCCTGGACGAAGCAGGGGGGGGGGGGGACCGCAGCAGCTCATGGAAAAAAACACTCTTTTAAACTTTTTTCTAAAACACTTATGAAAGAGACTGTATGCAGGAAGGATGCACGCGGACTAGTCTCCATTCAAAGTGGGGACATAGCCTTTTATATAAGGTGTATAGCTCTTAAAGGAAAGACTGCTGCATTGGTGATGTAAGTGGCCGTGGTGAAAGGTGAAAGCCGGGATGAACGTCGGAATACCCGCCACGGCGCACGGAGACGCACACGCGCCTGCTGCTCTTCAGGATCTCTGGGAGTTCGTGAGGACAAAGCAGGAGGAGACCCTGCTCTCCCCTTACCTGCCCGCGGCTTACGCTTTCTTCATGCACGTGCTCCTGTGCGCACCTTTCCTCGCGCTGGACGCACTGGGCAGCGTCAGTCATCGGGTCCGCTCATGGAGGCTCGCGGCCGGCTCGGGTCCGCCTCCCTCGCTGCGCCGCTGGTTGGAGTGTTTCTGGAGGGTCGTTTACCGATACCTGACCGTGGTGCTGCCCGCCACCGCGCTGCTTCAGACACTCAGGGGCCCCCCCGCGTTACCGGAGCTGGCCCCGTCCTGCTCGCAGCTCTTCGTGGAGGTCTTGGCGTGTTTTCTGCTCTTTGACACGCTCTTCTTCATATGGCACTACATCTTGCACAGGTGAGCAGTGGCATGTGAACTTGGCATAGTGTAGCCTGCTGTTATCCAACCATCTCTGATGTGATAAGCTTAGTGTTGTCATGATACCAAAAGATTCGTTTTGATACTGGTACAAATAAGAATGGCGATACTTTTTGATTAAAAAAATATTCAAAAAAACATTGTGATACATTTGTCATAATAGCAGAAGCCTTGATTACTTTTAGCCTATCATAGGACTAGGTTATGTCATGATATATGCTAATATTTAACAAAAATAAAATATAAAATAAAATATCATTTCCGATGTTGTCTTCCTATACACTGATAAAGAATGATCAGAAATTCTATGATCAGACCCAAATAAAATGAGCCCTCCTGTGAATGCAATTACAATATATTGTTCTGTAATGACCCAAATATGAAACTATGGTATTACTCCATGCATTTGTCCCTGCTGACAGACTTGTGCGACACAAATATTACTTTTTACTCCACAGAAAGCGATAGTTACTTTGCATATCAAGATAATAAATATAGCCTTTATGATAACCTCATAAGATACATCACTGTTTACAATAAATTCTATCACGCAACAGTCTAGAATCAGCTCCACCACATTTAGAATTAAAATGCATCAATAATAAATCATAGTAATCCAATATTTACCCATACTCTGACAGAGATTATTTTGTCTGCACTGAAGGCACTTTGCCTTTCATACAGCTAAATGTGGCTAATGGAACTCACATTGTTTAACTTTATCCAGGACTTTTGTTTGTATTGGATAATTTTTTACTGTGGTATTGTTACTTTGATTTAAGATCCATCTAATCCATGTAAATAAGCAGCTCATGAAGAACAGATGAGGCAATGCGGAGTCATTGTGGTCCACTTACAAATCTCTTTCACATGGCGTATGGTTTGGATGAATGACGTAACATTGGATGAGAGTAGAGAACACAAACATTATTATCATTTACCGTACGTTTCAGGATCACTTGTTGCTGGAAATTCTGCAGGTCAAAACTAGGGATGACCCTAAATAGTAAACTAATTAACTAATCAACAATTAGCTTGAAGGAATCCAGATTCGACTCTCAAACTCACGGTCAAATAGTCGCAAAATGAAAGTGGTTATGAAACAAGGATCGTTCGGCTTATTAATAATACTGTTAGTAACAATTGGAAAATATCTCATGAGGTATTAATCAATTTCCTTAAACAATTTCCTTATTTTTTTAAAGTACAGCTGGTGTCTTTCACACACCCATTGTAACTATGAGTTTTGTTCATACTTTATATTAAAATTACATAGGCTATATTCTTATTTGCTCTTCTTAACAATGTTTTATCCAAACCTTTTGAAGAGCATACTTTTTTCTTTTGCACTGTTTACTTTAGTTGCCTCTCAAGAACAAATCCTCATAGACCAACATTTATTTAGCACCTTTCATCAGAAACTTTGTACAGCAAACAATGATTCACCTTAATCAACTTGTTTCAGTGTCAAAAAAACGTGCAAATCAGTAGCTCTAACATGGGGAAATGTTCACTTTGAAGCATTAGAATGTGTCATTTCCTGTATTGGTTTAATAAAAACAGCAGGTGTGTAAGCATGGCTTTTTACTGTGATGTTAATTAGGCCTAAGTGAAACTCCGAGCGCCGAACCATGGTGTGGTTTGGTGTGAATGTGGCTTTAGATGGTACTCACAACTAATCTGACATTTTGCCAAGCATTTCCTTACCTGCCAAGATTGTAGTATTTGTTTATTGTCGTGTGTTATAGAGTTCGGGGAATTCAGAAACACAACCCTGCCCCCCTCTGCATAGGAAAACAATGGGACTGCCAGCGCAAACCGGTTTGAATAAATCACCATGGTAGTTTTGCAAATGAGATTATGAATGAAAAGAAAAAGATAACATGATTCTGCAATCAGTCGACTATAGGCAAGACTTGACCAATCAGATTGGACTATGTAAATTCTTAGCCAGGGACACCCCTAGTCAAAACTAAGCTGTTTAATATTTAAATGCATATGTTTAAAGGTGGTATTCAAGCGATGCACTAAAATGTTTTGGTGTAAAATATCATACTCCTTAAAAATTTCCCATTATGGCACCACTTTGCATTTTTCTTCAGCCGCATTTAACCTGGTACGTGCTGACAATGACATCTTTTAAAATACACTCTCCCACGTTGTTACTCAAGTCCAGTCTGAGATCACCCTGATGACATCACTATGACATCATCAGGGAAATGTAAACTGAGCCTCAAGTGTGATTTCATTAGACTGCCCCTTTAACCTGAACTTTCAACATGACCATTGGCGCACATTGTGCGGATAAACACAATGTTATCCGCAATACTTTTAGCATTAATAGTAGTAGTAGCACTGTAGTAGAAGTACACGTGGTAGAACTGTTTTTCTTCTGAGTAGCATACTACAGACACTCTGACAGTATAGGCTACCATTGTGGGAACATGTGTGTTACGTGTTATGTGTGTTTCCGTCACATATTAACAGAGACTGCTGCTTGTCTGTTCCTCGTCAGGTATCCCTGGCTCTACCGCAATGTCCACCAGATGCACCACCAGCACCACACGCCCTTCGCTCTGGCGGCTCAGGACTCCAGTTCGTCGGAGCTGCTGTCTCTGCTGCTGCTGGCTCTGAGCAGTGCCTGGCTGGTGGGCTGCCACCCTCTGAGCGAAGCCTTCTTCCACCTCCTCAACAGCTGGCTGGCGGTGGAGGACCACTGTGGCTACGACATGCCCTGGGCTCTGCACAAACTGGTGCCCTTTCTGGGAGGAGCCCCCTACCACCAAGCCCACCATAGGGTCCAGAGTGCCAACTACGCCCCCTACTTCACCCACTGGGACCAACTGTTTGGCACATACCGGGCATGACTGTAGAATTCACAATCCAGAGGGACAAAAACCGTTGCATAGAGCGAACTTAGGATTTTTACAGAACAGGTATCATCCATCCATCCATACTGTATTTCTATCCATCCTTAAACATTCACCCATCCATCCCTCCATCCTCCATCCATCCATCCATCCATCCATCCATCCATCCATCCATCCATCCATCCATCCATCCATCCATCCGCCTATCTATCTATCTATCTATCTATCTATCTATCTATCTATCTATCTATCTATCTATCTATCTATCTATCTATCTATCTATCTATCTATCTATCTATCTATCTATCTATCTATCTATCTATCTATCTATCTATCTACTCTATCTATCTATCTATCTATCTATCTATCTATCTATCTATCTATCTATCTATCTATCTATCTATCTATCTATCTATCTATCTATCTATCTATCTATCTATCTATCTATCTATCTATCTATCTATCTATCTATCTATCTATCTATCTATCTATCTATCTATCTAATCTATCTATCTATCTATCTATCTATCTATCTATCTATCTATCTATCTATCTATCTATCTATCTATCTATCTATCTATCTATCTATCTATCTATCTATCTATCTATTATCTATCTATCTATCTATCTATCTATCTATCTATCTACTATCTATCTATCTATTATCTATCTACTACCCATCCACCAAACCATCAACTATGCTGCTTATCTTTAAAGGATCATGGGGGGACTGGAGCCTATCCCAGGGGACATTGATGAGAGGAAGGGTACACACTGCCCAGGTCGCCAGTCGTTCTTAACCTCAACCACTCAAACTATCATTCACACCTACTGGCAATTTAGAGTCACCTATTAACCTCCTTGACCTTGGACTGTGAGAGGTCGAAAACCCACAGTGGCACTGGGAGTACATGCACACCCCACATAGGAAGGCTCCAACCAGCGGCCTCTATCAACAAACAGTGAAATATATTGTATGCAGATTGTGTTTTTTCCTGACCAGCTCTTAAAATATACACACTTAACAATGTATATGTGACCGACATATTTTACAGTTTAATAAACATTTTGACAGTTCTATAAACAATTCCCTAAACATGTATGGACAAACAGCATGTTCACATGATGTCTTCACCATTTGATGGAGGACAGGGACATGTGAACGCTCTTATCTGCAGCTGGGCCACGAGATGAGGAGAGCACATGGATGACACGATAAATCACAAAACAATGAAACAAGGAACAAATGCCAAAAGTGCTGTGTGAGTGGTTTTTCTCTATGACCTGGGTCTGTCTTTTATTGAATGTCTATGCTTCCATATTGAAGGCATAAGGCAGATGATATGTGACAGATTTATTTTGGTTAATGCCGATCATATGTGTTGATGTGCTGTAGGTGTTTCATTTCTTATGAAAGATTTAGTAAGTCTTTTTTAGTAAGTCTTTAGCTTGTGCTGATGAAAATCTAGAAAGTGAACATTACTCTTTGAGCCATGGCTGATATATATACGTATAAGGTGCTTATTTTGTACATGATTGTTTCGTAAAAGAAAATTCTGTTCAATGCTATATCTGGTCATTTATGGGGGATGGTCACATTTTTTTCATGAATCACCATTTCTACACAAAAGGTCTTATATATATATATATAATATTGGGCTTGCTAAGCATGGGAAAACAAATGAAAGTGGTGCACAGACCTGGTTTGTTGCTGTTCAACCAACCCAGTCTCCGGAGAAAAACGTTCTGAGAGTACTCTTCCGCAAACCACGATTTACGTAGGTTAGCCAACGTTTCGACGTTCTGAATCGACGTTCCATTGTAAAAAGTGTACACTGCGCCCGCACCACGTGACTTTCAAGTTTTCAATTTCAGCACAGAAGAAAGATGGCGGCAGGCCGTGTAAAAAGCTGAATTGTACGGCCGTTTCTGTATCTTAAGGTTTTTTGATAACACTTTTAGCGAGAAATGTGTAGTTTATGTTCACAATCTTGATTCAGCGAATGCATATTAGCTTTAGTTTAGATGTTACGCGGATATAGCTCGGACCTGCCAGCAAAATGTTCTGAATCGACGTCATACAATGTTGTGAACCGACGTTTCACCGTAATGCCCACGCGTTGCCATGGTGACACAAATGTGTCATATATTAGCCTACGTAGGCTATCTGATACACACATAAAAGACGATTTTTTTCATGCTTCCCAACCCATTTTTATCACCACAGCAGCATGGGGACGTAGCCTAGATAATAAATTGTGATTTGGGTGTTAAATCTATCTAGGCTACTTTTTAAATACTCATTTTACGACCTTTTCAAACCCGGAAGTACACAACGATATAGGCTTACTGACGCTCGGATGAGTTACTGTTTTGTTGTTGTTTTTAGATATTTGTATAGGCCTATGTAAAATATGTGCTTCTAATTACTTTTTACATTATATAATTATATGCTATCTCCTTAATGTGCCTTGATGAAAAACGAGTGGTTGTGATCGAGTTGTGTGACATTTTAATGACCAGATTACTTTTACTTTTGACTTTATTATTGATGCCTAACTTCTGCATTCTTGTTATTCTTGGGACTTTGTAAACAAATGTCTTGCAAAAAATAAAAACGCTCAGATGAAGCTTAATCACCTTAAGAGTTCGCTAAAGTATTTCACTTATTTAACTGTGAAAGCCGACGGCACGCGTTGCCATAACGACGCTGGCGCATGACGTCACCACAAGTAAGCGGCGGACAGGTTTGACAGTGACACAGCTGACACGAGACACTGGATTTCAACAAGACACTATTTTGACACTATTCTTAATTTTTATTCATGTTCTTGCAAAGGAAATAGTCAAACCCGAAGCCTCCCAAGTTACAATCATTCATTAAACTTACCCATATATATATCATAGCCTGGCGCCAGACTAAACAGCGCCTCCACGAGTGCCGCCGAGGTAATGACACCCAAGGTGTGAGGTGGACCTCAATGAGATTTGTTTTGACAATGAAATGTACATTTTTATTCACAAGTGACCATAAAATAAACAACAAGATGAATCGCTCATTTAATAAGATGCAATGTGCAGTAGACTGGATTTAACAAAGGATCCGTGGGGATGAGGAATGGATCAGGTTTATGCTTTCTGTTACTCTATTTCTTAACATATTGGTATATCAACTGTATGTTATGATATTGACTGACGCTAAAGGATGTAGGCCTACACTTGCAAACCTTCTGGAAAATAAGGTCGAGGTGGAATACATAATCTTCAGCAATACATTGGGTTTACGAGTAAAGATATCAAGAATGCTAGGATGAAAAAAAGATTCAATTGATTATCTGTACAATGATTTATTGAAACAAACTGGAACAGAAAAAAAAACACACACACACACACACACACACACACACACACACACACACACACACACACACACACACACACACACACACTCACACTCAATGGACTACAATGCTAAAATGGGATTTCGCCAGATGGCCTCTAATTGTTTTTAGGAGCCCCCCCCCCCCTCTCTCATACCTAATTACCCTGGGACGCCCTCTGAAGGTTAACAGAGTTGGACAGAGCACTGATTCGCTTTTTAAAAGGTCGCGGGAGGTCGTTAGTGGGTCAGGGGAACATCATTTCAATTGATCCCTCCCTCGCACACACACACACACACACACACACACACACACACACACACACACACACACACGTATCGATGGCCTAATTAGGGGCATTTGAAGAGATATATGGAAAAATGAAAGCAGTAGCAGTTAGCAGTAGTTAGCTATATTCTCCGCTAATCTGGCATCACACCCAATCATGTGTTTTACAGCAAAGCCTAACCCTGTAAAACTCACATCGACTAAACCCTCCTAACTACAGCAATACAATGATTTATTGAAACAAACTGGAACAGAAAAAAAAAAAAAAACTATTTCCGTCCCAGGATGGACTGCGGCTCCCAGGTGGGACTCCATGTTCTTTGGCTGTTGAACAGAGGAGAGAAATTATGGTATAGCAGTATTTACAGGTGGGATTCATCATGAAATTGCCATACAATTAGATTCTTGATTTTGCCATTTACTTGTTCTCCTTATCCTGTAATTTATGTGTTCCTCTTTACAAAACAATAGCCTGTATGTTTTGTAAAGAGGAAAACTACTCAAATGAAAAACATCTTATTAGTTTAAAATAATAATCATAATCATCTGCCATCATTAAGCAGCTGGATTGTCACTCAAAGGCTAACATATGGCGCTTTTCCACTGTGTGGTATCAGCTCCACTCAACTCTGCCTTTTTGGTATCGCCTCGCTTTAGGTTCCAAGCGAGCTGAGCCGATGCTAAAAGGTGACGTCCGCAGACAGCCGGCCAGTGATTGGCCAGAGACTACCGGCTCCATTCTGATGTAATGCATTCTAGCCTTTCATGGCTCACAGTAAAACAAAAGATTTCTCTTAATCTCTTGATGTTCCTAAGGTCAGTCATAACCACCAAAATACCTGCCTTCTTTGCTGAAGTTAGTGTGTCTGACACACACGGTCATAGCACTAGAGGTGCAAGTAATGGACATCTAGCTTTACCTAGACCAAGGTCCAATGTACTTAAAAATACTATAATTTACAGATCAATTTCATTATGGAATGAACTGCCAAAAAACATTACTTTTAGCATTAATAGCAAATACAACTTTAAAAAGTCTGCAAAAAAACATCTGGTCCTTATGTAATGTATACATTTGAAATGTTTCATTTCCTTTTGTAGATTTCTTATCTTTATTTTCTTTTGTTATATTTGTAATTATGATGTTTTTAAATCCTAGTGTTGTGTAATATTGTTGTTATTATTTGTCTATTTCGGTTTGACATAATGTCAAACAAGTGATTGTCTGTTGTTTATATTGTATGTTTCGGACCCCAGGAAGACTAGCTCTCACTCCGGTGTGTTGCTAATGGGGATCCTAATAAATCAAATCAAATCAAATCAAATACTCCCAAACTCTCCGGGACTTTGAGTGTATTTTGTCTCGCCACGTGCAGCCTTCTCTGGCTATGTTTCATTTGATTTGCATCACAGATCCTAAAAAACTTAATGAAATGTCCATATAGTCGCTAAGCTCACCCAGTTGTGTTGGTTATTGGGGATGTTACTTTAAACATACTGTACACGACACGAGAGGAGACATGTAGGGCAGCTATTAGCTATATACCCTATAGTAGCCGGCTGGGACAGAAATGATAGCGAGCGATTACATTACAAGCCTGAACTGCACTGATTACCTCAATAAAAAAATTCAGGCTGAGACATGGCTTGCATTTGAAAACACGTATCCTGAAACAAGCACAAAAAAGTCAACTTTATGATGCCTGTGTTTACGTGCATAGGGATGTACGTGACGCATCCCTACAGCTGACTGTGTGGCAGTCACACATCAAGACACCAATCCTCCCTTTTAATGGCCCGTCGCAATATACTTCTACTCCTTTTCGTAAACAGTTACAAGGGGGGTATATCTTAAACATTTTCCATCCGTATCTTTGGCGGTTGGTTCAGTTAATAGCACAACAACTGCTCGTAATTTCTGCTTTGCTACTTGACTCCGGAGTAGGCTTTCTGCCCCTTTGTATGACGACCCCGCCCACGTTCAGGAACTATCTATTTGCAGTGGAAAACGACCCGTGCTGCTACCAAACCAAGTTGAGCTGAGTCGAGCTACAGGTGCGGTGGAAAAGCGCGAATAGTGTACTGGAGGCAACAGAGACGAGACCATAAGTTAATTTTTCCCAAAAGAGGCAGTGAATATCATTCACTTGGTTAACCTGTTTATGTATTTGGAGATCCAAATGTGTCATATTATTTACCCTTAAATGGGCTTGCTTGAGGCAGCTTAAATTATTAGCATTCTGTAAGAGAACCATTTTGTGAAGGAATAATAGACCATTTTAATAATTGACATCCTAAGACATTTCTATTAAGAAACTATTGGAAAGAACATACCATGTCCCACATGGTTGCCACTCCACACGGACCTGGAATAAAAAAAAGGAAAGAAAAAAGGAAATTACTAATTTTGTTTTCAGAGTAAAAGAGATTCAGCCATTCTGTAGTGTGCTTAAACCTTAACCAGTTACAGCTCTGATCATTCCTCTCACACTGGAATGGCTACATACAGAACATAGCCACTTAGTTACATATTGGTGTATCAAAGGTGTATTGAAACCAGAGCCCTCAAATTACAAATAGCCTTTTTTTACTGCTGTCAGACTACAGAGCAAGGTCATTAGTGAAATGTCTCAAAGTTTGACAAATCCATTCATAAAAAAAGGGCTCGGACATTACCTTTTCCTCCCCATTAAATACAGTGTCGTGCGAAAGTTTGTGAACCCCTTGAGCCTTTTGGAATTTTATTTATTTTAACCATTATTAATTCATTTTTTTCAATACCAGTATTTTTTATATGAAATAACAGATGTTTGTTTATCAATTCAACATTTTTCTTTTCCAGAAATCAATTGTTAAAATAGATAAAACAAATTATTTGACAAATGTTGTATGTCCAAAAGTTTGTGAACCCTAAGCTGCATTGCTTAAATCGAGCAAGGTAAACACAATCAGGTGGGCCAAACTGATTGATGAAATAGACCAATGTAATGAGAGATCTTGAGGGAAGAAATTGGGCACCACTAGATAAAACAAAGATAAAACCAGGTCAGTTTTGGCCCACCAAACTGAACCCATACAGGTCAGACATGCTCAAAGGGGAAACAATCTCAGAGGATCGCAGGAATAGAGTTTTGATGTTGCACATTTGTCTGGGGACAGCTATACATTCGTATTAAAAAGTTTGAGCTCCATCGGCCCACCGTGAGGCAAATCATCTACAAATGGAGAGCTTTAAGAGTGACTTAACATCTGCCTAGAAGTGGACTTCCTTCAAAAATATCCTCAAGCGCCACAAGAAAAGGGATTTTTCAGGTAAAAGCCAACCCAAACATTACATCTGGAGATTTGCAGACCATTTGCCACCACCATTCTTCACTTGGGAGAAGGTTCTCTTGGTGGTAGGCAGAGTTGCGTTTTTGCCCAAACGTGGCGGTTTTGGTTATGACCAAACAGATCAATTTTGGACTAATCTGTCCACAGAATAAGACTTCAGGTATCTCCAGGTGGTCTCTGGCAAAGCTGTGACAAGCAGTTTTGTTCTTTTTTGAGAGCAGAGGCTTCTTCAGCAACCCTCCCTTGAAAGCCATGTTGACTGAGTTTTCTTCTTATTGTGAAACCATGCACATCTGTCCCAGATGTTGCAAGAGAGGTCTGCAAATCACTAGATGTAATGTGTGGGTTGGCTTTTAACTAGAAAAATACTTTTCTTGTGGCGCTTGAAGATATTTTTGAAGGAAGTCCACTTCTAGGCAGATGTTTAGTCACTCGTAAAGCTCTCCATTTGTAGATGATTTGCCTCACGGTGGGCCAATGGAGCTCAAACTTTTTTTGAATTAATTTATAGCTGTCCCCAGACAAATGTGCAGCATCACAACTCTATTCCTGAGATCTTCTGAGATTTCTTTCCCTTTTAGCATGTCTGACCTATATGGGTTCAGTTTGGTGGGCCCTTAGTGCGCCCTTAATGCACTATGCCCCCCCCCCCCCCCCCCACCTATTTACATGGTTACAGTCTGACAGCCAGAAAACTGCTTTTTTTAACTCTGTATGCGCTGGTGAGAAACTGCGTTTTATTAAATTTTTGTATGAAAGTACGTCTCTGAAATGACAATAAATTAAATCTTAAATCTATCATGATTAAACAGACATTTCCGGCAGGGCATACATTTACTTACTCTTTTATTTTTCCTCTGCAATATTTTTTTGTAGAGGAAAAGTCCTTCCTCTGCTCTCTTCTTGCAGTCACTGCAGTCTCCGCCGGGGCCGGCGGAGACTGCAGCAGGGGCCATGGATGAGGCGGCGTGGGATGCAGCAGGGGCCATGGATGAGGAGGCGTGGGATGAGGCGGCGTGGGATGCAGCAGGGGCCATGGCGGCGGGGGGGGCTATGGCGGAGGCAGCGGGGGCGGTGGATGAGGCGGCGTGGGATGCAGCAGGGGCCATGGCGGCGGGGGGGGCTATGGCGGAGGCAGCGGGGGCGGTGGATGAGGCGGC
Organism: Ammodytes dubius; assembly: GCA_026122265.1. NCBI lineage: Eukaryota > Metazoa > Chordata > Actinopteri > Uranoscopiformes > Ammodytidae > Ammodytes > Ammodytes dubius. The sequence goes on from CM047507.1 coordinate 7,848,594, forward strand.
GTGGGATGCAGCAGGGGCCATGGCGGCGGGGGGGGCTATGGCGGAGGCAGCGGGGGCGGTGGATGAGGCGGCGTGGGATGCAGCAGGGGCCATGGCGGCGGGGGGGGGCTATGGCGGAGGCAGCGGGGGCGGTGGATGAGGCGGCGTGGGATGCAGCAGGGGCCATGGCGGCGGGGGGGGCTATGGCGGAGGCAGCGGGGGCGGTGGATGAGGCGGCGTGGGATGCAGCAGGGGCCATGGCGGCGGGGGGGGCTATGGCGGAGGCAGCGGGGGCGGTGGATGAGGCGGCGTGGGATGCAGCAGGGGCCATGGCGGCGGGGGGGGCTATGGCGGAGGCAGCGGGGGCGGTGGATGAGGCGGCGTGGGATGCAGCAGGGGCCATGGCGGCGGGGGGGGCTATGGCGGAGGCAGCGGGGGCGGGGGCGGCGGTGGTGGCTGAGGTGCAGGAGCTGCCACCCTCCCTTGAGCTGCCATCTTTGTGTTTTCTAACATAAACTGGGACAAAGAAAATAATAAAATATATTAAAACAAGTATCTTTGTGGTCTGTTTTAGAAACAAAAATATTTTTCAAATGTTGCATCAACAGACAACGGTGCCCAATTGTGTGCCCTTATGAGAAGAATTTTCTAATAAAACACAAAACATCAAAAATATTCCTTGAACAAATATGTAATTACAAATTTCATACATCTGTAATAAAAGTATTAAACAGTAGCCCTTCATGTATTGGATAGTTTTGGGCAAAACTTTGTTGTGTATCAGTAATAAATAAATAAAACTTTGAATAGTAGCAGAGTAATACTTACGTCTTAAAATGGTCTCAACTGCGTCTTTGAGACTGTGCTCAAGGGAGGGTGGCAGCTGAAAATCAAGGCTGTACTTAATGTCAGCCACCACCGTCGCCCCAACCTCCTTCCCCAAAATTAGTATTGGGAGGTAGCCCAATCCAGCTAAACGGTCCAACTGAAAAAACATTAAAAAAACTTTATTAAAATTAAAATCCATTATCTACTGAGTTTTGGTGAGCAAATAGTTAGCAATGACAGGCAGGAAGTTAGGACCCAAATGCAGACAGTTTCGGGTAAAGGATAATTTATTCTCTTCAAAAATTACAAAAAATGCCATAAGGCAAAAAGGCAAGGAATACATAGACACAGGACTATATATACACTAGACAGGGTACGAAACGAGGTACTCAGTTATCATTAAAAGTCTCTTCATCGATAAAAATCAATTTGTGATAGTATATATGATACCTATTAGAGATCTTTTTATTAATATTCACTTCAGTAGGCCAAGTCGGTCAGGGTTATATCAGTTAATTTGTTTTTTTCATTAAAACCAACATAGAAAAAAAAAAAAAAAAAAAACAGAGCTATATACAGTATAAACAATTTAAATATAAGTGAAGAGTAAAAAAAACATTTATTTGATGATTATGAGACCCGTGGTAGTCCGGGACCCAAGGCAATTGCCTACCTTTGCATAATGGCTAAGTTCACCTCTGCGCACGCACACACAGACACACAAACACACGCATACAAACGCCCCCCCCCCCACCCCCCACCCCACACACACACACGCACGCACTTCTTATCGGAGGTAACTTTGGCACGGCACTGGAAGCTCGGCCACTAAATTGCAACATGTAGGCTATTTTTTTAAATCATCATTTAGGCCATTATTCTGATATTTGATATCCTGCTCATGAATTGTGATTAAAAATAGAGACACAATCTGTGTATCTTCCGTTCAATCCATATCCGTTTGGAAATCAAAACACGAAAAACGAAAACAACAGTTTGATTTCATGTTTTAATTATTTTAAAAAACTAAAAAACTGACTGTTTTATTCAAAATATACCTGTAAAACATGAATTGAATGCTGCCACAATGACACAAGCTATGTGCGGCCAGTGCCTTGATGGCTCTGACCCTTGGGCTGTGTTCGGAAAGCCATACTAACGTCCTACTCATACTCATTTTGACTTCAATTTGAGTATGTGACGGTTGGGTATGAGAGTTTGGGTATGTGAGAAATTCCCGGATGAGTACTAACTTCCGGGAAGATTTTGGGTATGAATCGATTGTATACTTTTCCTACTCAACCGCCCCACAATGCACTGGGTCAATTCTACCCGCCCAGGAAAATGAAATATTTTCGAGCAAGTTGCTAGGCAACGACATTGTTTGGGGTCCGCGATCTGACAACTGCACGTGCAGTCATTCATAAACTCTTACAATAGATAAGAGATGAAGATAAATACCTAACAACATTAGAGTCACTAAGTGAAATGAGTGTTGTGAGTCTGATAGTGGAGAGAGATCAGGACAGATTGCTGTTCCACACACCGCGGCTCGTCCAGCTCAACTCACAGACAGCTGAGTGCTGATGAGCCGGACAGAGAGCGTCGGAGGGATCCTCCGCCTCAAAACATAATTATAAAACAAGAGGTCTAAAACACAGATGATGAACACAGGACTGTAAAAATCTAGTTCAATATATAACCTGTAGAGGATGGTTATACGCTAAACAGTGTCTAAACTGCCTGAATCTTACAAGAAGAAGAAATTCTTCATTGCTTGAGTATACTTCAACTAAATTTAGCTTTTAAAAAGGTAAATTTACCTTTTTAAAAGGTCAATTTTTAAAAGGGTAAATTTACCTTTTAAAAAGGTAAGTTTACCTTCAAAAAAGGTAAGTTTACCTTTTGGTAAATGTACCTTTTTTGAAAGGTAAACTTACCTTTTTAAAACCTTTTTAAAAAGGTAAATTTACCTTTTTAAAAGGTAAATTTACCTTTTAAAAAGGGTAACTCCTCTTTTTTTGTGTACCTTATTGTAAAGTGTTACCAATAATTTACAATACAAAACATTTCCTAAATTGCCGATATTTAACATATTGCAATTTTTTTCAATATTAACACCAGCCAGTGGTGTAGTCTACGTGATACGCAGGTATACGCAGTGTACCCACTAAGAAAGCTCCAGCATTTCCGTATGCCCACCAAGAAATGCGAAATGATACGTAACAATTTCGATAGTGACAGAACTCAACTGTCATACTTTCATTCATAAATTCAACCTGTGCGCTGTGTCCCTGTGGAAGTCGCAACAGACTTATAATAGATGCGGTACCAGGCATTACCCCATGGCCCGTTTCATTACGGACTGTTGGGTAAAACCAAGCGGTTGCTTAGGGCCCCCGACCGCCAGGTTTATTTTTGTGTTTGTGTTTGATATTAACATCATATTATGCAAATGTAATGTATCATACAAAAACATTTGGAATACAATGTGTTGGTCTAGATAGTTAGCCTAATAATGTAATCAGTTCATCTGGGAGGTATCTAGGTTAACTGATCACGTCACATTCACGTCCAAGCACAGTGTGTATTGAGTTTATTTAAAAAAAAATGGAAATGGGACTGCCCTCAGTTGCCCATGCACTGTGTATAGTCTACTACAGCCTATTTCAGCCTCGTCTGTGTAAATAAAGATAGCTGGACAACAGAGTTCTTCTACTTCGTTCCTCACTGCATTTAAATGCATTCACTATATAACAGAGAAATACAGTATGTCCCATAAAAGAAAAAGAGCACCAAGCCCAACCCAGAGGACCCTCCATAATATTTTATTTTAAAGTAATATTTGTATGGAAAATCCATGGGTCTTTCTTCAATAGCTTCTAATTCATCTGACCCAGTGTCTCCAAATTATTAGTTCACACAATTTCTCAGATTAGGCCTCTTAGGGTGTATTCACACATGCCGTGTTTAGTTCGGTTGAAACGAACTCAGATGCACTTCTGCCTTCGGTGCGCATCTTTCAGGCAGGTGTGAATACAGCAATCGCACTCGGGGGCGGACTAAACTAACGCTCCGAGACCCAGCTGAAGAGGTAGTCTCGGTGCGTTTCCAAACGCACTCTGCTGCAGTTCGTTTGTGTTGTGAATTTGTCCGAACTCGATCCGACCCAAATGCAGGACGCACTGTGCCTTTTCTTTCTTTTCTTTTTTAATAAATTGCAGTCAGCTTCACATTATGGGAAAGTGTTGTTGTCGCCATTGTTAGGACGATAAGTTGTGGTTTGACCGGGAGCCCAGAACAATATATTACATTTGATCGAGAGGACGCGTAAAAATGCTGAATGTGTTCAGCGATCAGATGCAGGAGAGGGGAGCGTCTCCCGCACAGTGCCAACAGGTTCACGCTGCGTAAGAAGTGTGTGTTTTTATTTTGCTTCCCATGTACGGGACCGTCAATACTATCCCTGTGTCAGTTTGGAGCTGAACTGCGCCGACCCAGCTGATACACAGCTTAATCAGCTGAGTGTCAGCTTGAGCCTATTCTTCTCGCGAGCCGCGCGTCCAGCACCAAAAATACAGTAAAAATTATGTTTCATATCGTAGGCTACAAGCCACATAACGTGGCATTGACATAGGGCTACATATTATAACCATATGAAACAACAATAATTTGATGTTTTTCCTCTTTATTTATAGGTTAGATGTAGGCCTTTTTATTATTTTTAACCCCATATTATATCAATGGTATATTTCGCAGTTTTAACTTCGTGCTTCCTGCTTCTCTCCACCCCAGAATGTCTGTCCAATGAATGAATGACCTCAGATCACGTGTGGTTTTGCTTCGTAATGCTGGTTCACTTGCAAAAGGGGCAATATGAAAGTGGACCACACCAAACAAAAAAAATCTAAACTCAATTTGGTCTGGACCAAAGCAAGTGAACTAGCGGACTTTCCCAGTGTGAATACACCCTTAATGTTCCTCTCAAAGTGCACCAGATTCATGCATTTCACTTTTAAAAGGTAAAAAAAAGTCTAGGGGGGGGGGAGGCATACCCCCGAACACCCCTAGGAGGGTTGGGATCTAGAACAGACTTTCTGACTTTTGTGTTTTTCTATTGTAGAGTCACCAGAAGGCGGGAAACAATGTATTTTAATATAAATACATTGTTTCCTAAATTCTGTGTTTCTAAAGGCAGGCTGAGGTGTAAAATGTGTTTGCCTTTGCTGCACCTAGAAATTGTAAACAAACCACAGTATAAGCCATATGTTAAATGTGTAAATGCTATGCTGCATATTCAAGAAGAGGCTTGGAGGGAATCATCACAGTATACCCACTACAAAAAACTAGACTAGGCCTACACCACTGACACCAGCATATATGTGTTCCTAAACAACATAGGCCTAGTGATTTAATTCAGCTTCTATCTAAAAAAAACAAGTAAAAGGGTTCAGTTACACTTTAATTGTGATTAAAAATAGAGAAAAGCGTGTTTTTAGTAGGCTATAATATAATGTAGATGAGAGGATGATTATTTAAAAAAGCAGTTAACTTTTCGTTTATCGTGTTTTAATTTCCAAACGGATATGGATTGAACGGAAGATACACGGATTATACACGGATTCATTATACATTTACAAAAGAGAATCTATCATTACAATTTATTATCATTGATGCATTCTACTTACCATTTTATGGGCCTGGTCGTGCTGTTTGCTCCCGTTGTTCCACTTGTTTTTCTTCTCCTTCCAGGCCTCCTTCTCCGCCTGGAATTTTTCTCGTGCTTCCACCAGCCGCTGTTTATGCGGCTGAGGGCACGAGCAGTTGGGGCACTTCTTGCGTGCCACCCCAATTTTGGCATCACAGCCCGGACAATTTTTAAGAACGCTACCCGGCATATCTAAAAACAATAACACATTATTATTATTAATATAGGCTACAGAGAGCCAGCGCAAGATACCTGATTTAATTGGTAGCCTACTGTAAAGCCTACAACCAGAGCAGTAGCCTAATGTGTATGCAGGAATGGTATCCTCCATGTTAAATCAATTATGCACGACTAAAATTAAATATTTCTTAGTACATTATTCATACTCACTTTCTCCTTGCGGCTATCCAGTCGACGGTCAACTTCCAACTGGGCTTGGCGCAATTTGGGCGCGCGCAAAAAAAGGAAAAAAAACCCTTCAAAATAAAAGGTTAATTCCATAATAATTTCCGTTTATCAAAATGTTTGTTTCAAACTAGTTAGTTATGATGAACAACATCATTTAGGTTTTAAGTGGATATAAAATAATAGGCTATAAGATACACCTATGATTTGGCACATTTCATAGTTACAGTAGGCCTATAGCCTACTTTCAGTGAGGCCTTTGCATCCTGTGTTCTCTTGTTTGGGGACACAAATCAGTCAATCTTGTCACACTGTCTGTCCTCAGCACACATTCTCTGCAATCTCTAGTTAGTCTACCAGGCTTACAGGCTCCAAGCATATCAGTTTTTTTGCATCTGAGCCGAGTTAACAATAACTTAATGTCCAGGGAGACGGTTGGGAGATGAGATCTGATTTGTATATTGACCTGCAGTGTCTAAATGTTTCTGAACTTTGTTTAAGAGGTAGAGACATAAAACAGGCAATAGGTATAATGGTATTATTAATATTAATTGGAAGAAAAGAACAAAAAATCGTATATACAACCAAAGCAGTTTCGGCCTCAAACATATTTTTGGTAACATGCAATATCTTTCTTTTGAGGCAAGCTATAATGCCCTGAATGTTGCCCATTTCGGTCTCAAAATGACCTACTGTATGCTATTCATTAAGTTGACAATCTTTCAACACTTGTTTAGTTCTATGATGTAGTTCCCTTTTTCTGATTGTATTGTTGTGACCTTGGTACAGGTAAGTCTGAGGCCTTTCAAGTTCAAACAGTTTTTTCTGTTTGTTCTTTTGGTCCGTTTGAAAACAAAGTCATCGTGTTTGAATACGAACCACAGGCACAGGTAATAATGACCTGGATGGTCAGATGGATTGCAATATGTAAAAGTGACTTATATAGAGCGCTTCCTTTCAGTGAAAAGCCATTGGCCTTTTATGCAGATCATCATGTGTCTATGTGTGTGTGGGTGCACGCCTGTGTGTGTCTGTGTCTGCATGTGTGTGTATGTGTATGTGTGTACGAGTCTCTCCAATATCTGACCATGCAACTGGCTGCTTCTGATAGATATAGGCTAGTCCATTTGTTGCAGAGATGTCGTAATAGTGTTCCTGTTTTCTACTGTGTTTGCAACACCTGCTGTTGTTGCTATCTGTAAGGTCATATGACCTGTGACTTTCTGGTTGACTCACAAGTTCTGTAACTCCTTTCGTGGCATGTTGAAATAATCCTACATTATTTTATGTTGGTGGTCGCAGGGAGTTTGGAGATAGAGCAGGGGGAGTTGAGCATAAGACAATAGAAGAGGTGTGGCCCATCTGAGTGGTTTGTTGGATACACAAGAGGTGTCTACATTTCAGTTTAGAATTAAACAACAACATGCAATAGGCTATATCTCATTACACATAATACAATGTTTCCTATTGCATTTGTGTTTGAAGCACATTGAACGGACTTTGTTTGAAATGTGATATGGTTAACCCCCATGAACATACCATTTTACATTTTTTCTTCAGTAGGCCTATTTAAACCGCTAGAACAGAATATTTCTCATAGGCTACTATTTTCAGTAGGCCAAGCCATCTGTCCCTGTCAGGTGATAATGACAGGGGACAGAATAATCTATCACATCTGATTACATAAATGTGTAAAGCATCACACGAAACACCTCACAGGAGCCTACTATCACTTTTTAATTTTCAAAAATACAACCAAACAAACTGGAAAACAACATGGCTGCCCCGTTTCCCGCGGCTGAGAAGGGGCGTGTCGTATCGTGTGTTTAGGCTATAACAATGCGTCTGCGTCAGTCAGTGCCAGGTAACTCCAGAAGAGGAAACCTTGTCAAGGTAAAGTAGAGCGAATTCTGTTCTTTCAAATGTACCCTAGTATGTTTTTATTTATGTAGGCCTAATGTTATAATGTAGCCTAGTAGTATTGATGTTAGACTTTCCGACAACCCACCTAATTTTAATTAAAACACACGCTAGTTATTTTATATTATAGACCAATGTTGCCTGTATTTAATCTTCCACTGCAGTTGCTTGCTACCATGTCTGAAAACCCAGGAAAGAGCATGGTGGACTCAGATCTTATGGAAGTCGAAGAAGCTCGCCTTGATGCCATCTTGGCTGAACTGCATAGCACAGAAGTAGGCCTACGTTTTGTTTGTAAATTGTTTGATTTCCTGGGAAATATAGTAGCCATGTCTATGTGTAGCTGCAGCCCCGGAGACAAACACCCTGGCGTGATGGTAGTAAATGTGGTGTGACGGACGTGATTTGACTATTTAGCTTCCATGACTTTGTTATTGTTTGACGTGACGTACTCAAGATGGCCGCCGCGGTGTTCCGTCCGTCAATGTTCTTTCTATATTCTAACCTCTCCCTGTCCCTGTCCCTTGCCCTAACCACCTAGCTGTGAACCTAATCGCCAAAACAATATAAATAACACAAACTTAGTATCGGTCTGCGGTCTTGTTATTGTTTGACGTTGTTTACAAGTTTATGACGTTGCAAAAATAAAATACAGGTAACTTCCGTCACACCACAGTTACTTCCGCCACGCCTGGGTGTTGTTGTAACGCCTGGGTGTTGTTGTATTGTCTCCTCAGATAGCAACTGTAACCTAACACTACTAAATGTTTCAATGTTTTCATTTTAGAGGAAAGAATCAGGTGAGCAGGGGAAAAAGTCAAAAAAAAAAATAAAACACACAGAGAAGGATGTGCGATGGAAGAAGAGGGATGTGCATGGTCGCTTATTGGCTGAGAAACAGACATCTCATGGAGGTTAGTGTGACTTCTCCTGATTCAATGAGTCTGCGCATCCGTCTGAGGTTCATAAAGTCTCCCGTTCTCTCAAATTGATGGCTAATGATATTTAAATTCCTTTTCTAAGTGTTACTGTAGTTCCTTACATTACAATATCACACCACATTAAAGTTGAAATGGTAACTAGATTCATGTAAAAGGGGCTTTGGCTGTTTTTTAATGGCCATTGAAAGGTAGAGATACCAATTTAATCATTGCCTGATCATAAGATTTATTTTATGACAGGATCCCGGCCATCCTCTCACTTAAAGCCAACGGATACCCATCAAGATGATGCCACCACTTCAGCAGAAGGTAAACAAAGTTATTTACATCATCTGGTGAATGTTGTATTAAAAATGGCAGTATATAAATAGAGTTTAACAACCATGCAACTTATAATTTATGTTCGTAATTTTGTTTTTGTTCTGACCTTGTCTTTGTCATATTTAAGCTACTGCGTCAGAAGTTGAAGAGGCGCAGCAGACAATTGGTAGGTTTTAAGCTCTATGACCATCTCTTGATATCATAGTTCATTGGAAATTTCCATTTGATATCATTAGTTTGGCTTTCTTATTTCAAATTGGTTTGTTTATCATTTACATGTTGGCATTCAGACATTATTGTCTACAAGCAGCCCAAAATCAAGAGTGAGTTTACCTTTGAAGATAGTAATTTCATGCTCTGCTCATAGACTTAAAGCTGCAGTTGCTGAAGGAAAGCTTGATGGAAGATCCATTGGATTGTTCACTAGAAGCTTCGGTTTCTAGGACCTGGCAGATGCGGCAGACACTGTCAGATGAGAAATGGGAGACTGCAAGGCCGCATCTTTTGGATCTGATGCTCTCAGCAGAGAAACCTTTGCTTGAGCTTTGTGACCACTGCAACATGGAACAGGCTGTAATAAGATGTCGCGACTGCCTGCCAAAGCAACGTTTTTGCAGCGACTGTGACGTGTTCCATCATCAGAGTTGTGTTTTACACAATAGGGACTCTCTGGTTGAGGGTTTTTATACAGCAATTCCACCTACATGCTATGCATTGCTAAATGATGATGGGACACATACAATATCTGAACAAGGTATGCATGTATGAAAAGTTTTAAAATTATTTTAGATTATAAAATATTGTTTTGGAGATGTAATCCTTATTTCTTTGCTTTGTATTTCATTATAGCACGTCTGTTACCAGTTGCTCGGCCCAGCAACATATGCAGTTGTGATGCTGCAGACATCACTGTTTGTACTGGGCGAGATATTATCCTGGTCACCATGAACGGTAAGCATACCATCATTGAAGCATTGGGCTATGATTCTGCAACGACTACACACAGTATATTGAGAGAACCGAATTGAATTGGTGTTAAAATGTAGGACATATTATATTCCCTTGTTTCCACAGGACGATATGATCTGTCCTTGCCTACAAGTACCTGCAGGTCCTGCTTAACGTCATGGACTCCTGGACTGAAAGACCTACAGGCCAGTGGTTACTGGCCTGGTAATGTGGTTTTTCAGACATTGTACGCTGTTGATGTCTTTAAGACATTCGAAGAGCTCAAAGTCACTGCACCAGGTTTATCCCGACAAGCATTTGTTAAAATGCTTGAGCAACGTTCTAGCACCTTTGGGCGCGTAAGTCATAGCATTTTCTTCAGAGAAAGTAGTCACCTACACTGGCTGCTATTAATTGTTCACATAATTGAATGTTATCTCATTTTTAATAATAGGCAGGGAGTATTTCTGGTGACAGTCTACAGCGTAGCTTCTTGGAGTGGACATACTGTCGCGATGAGAAAGACAAACTACTCAACAAAAAACATTTCTCATGCCCAGCCTGCGCTGAGGATGTTGCAGCAATCTCCCTTGACGGAAACCGGAAGATGTATCGCTTCAGTAGGACTAGAGGGTACTGCTGCTTATTAAATTACATTAATTCAAGTATAATGTATCATTGTATTTGGAAATTCCTGTGGCATGGAATCTGAATGTCTCCTTTGCAAATGTTTAGAGTGGGTGAAAATGCATTCTTCGACGGTGCATTTTTTGCAAAGGACAAGGATGTGGCAGACTTTGTGCAGCTTATCCGGAATCGAGTCCAACCTGTGAGTTGTATGTTTATTATAATCACAAAAATGTGGCTAACACAGTTGCACTTAAATAATATTTGATCATACATTGTAGAAAATTACGCTTCCAGGTTAAATATGTGCTTGTTAAAACACAAAGTTGAAAAGTACCATTTTCAGAGAACCAAAAACATGCTGTATATTTCTCATTTGAGTTCGGTAAATTAGATGTTAGAAAGATGTTTAATAGTTAAGCTTTATTTTCAAACTGTTTATGTTACATGTTTTTAAAGGTATCTGGAAAAGGTGTCTGTGGGAAGTCACAATGGACAGCTGCACGAGAGACTGCCAAAAAGTCTGGGTCCAAAGTGGATGAAGAGGGTGTGGAGGTGGCTGTCTGTCGTCATGGCATTCTTTTTAAAGCCTTGAACATGTTTAGGGGAGAGATATTTGCATATCCTCTTTTCCTACAGAAGGAGCTTGCCATGGCCTATAAAATACAGTTCATTTGCACAGACATCATGTGCAAATACTATCCATACCTCCAGAAAGTGTGCGAGTCCTTTCCAGAACTTGTTCCACTCTTGCAAAATAGGCCATTCCTGTCCGTGATGCACGCCAAGGGTCACTCTGGTAAATGTGAGGTAATGTATCTATTCTAGATTACCTCCTACACTGTATATTGCTTGTGTTATGAATGTTGTTGGGGAAAGTTAATCTAATCAATCGCAATATGTAAACGATCACTTAAAAAGTATATTAACAAAGCAATTTTGGAGGTGATGTGGAAAATTCAAATTATGATCTTATTCCACCACAGGTGCAGTGGGGTGGACGCAATCAGGAAGGAGCAGGTTAGTTGTCCAGCATGCAGCTGAGATTGACTATAACTAAAGATTAAGCAAACCCTACCCGTAAAACATTTAAACATTTGAAAAGGCATCAAAGAGGTTTTACTGTGAAAATTTAAATCACACATGCTGTTACACCTCAGTGTTTTTTTTTATCATGTCTTCCAATGGCAGGTATGACAGTTGGCGAGGAGGTTGAGCAGGTGAATTCTTTTTTGTCACGTGTTGCACTGACGACAAAGTACATGACCAAATCCAGTAAGTAAATTAATGTTTCCTTCAACATGTAGTACATGATTTGTATGCCATTTCTACCATCATCTTTACATAATCTTGCTCAAATCAAGCTTTACAATTTTGAAGAATGAACGAAAGTCAAAATATTGAAGTTGAAAATCCTCTACTACAACAGTTGTATTAGTAACCTTTTCTCCCCTGCACTGATAGCACGGACTGATATGATAACCATTCAAGCACGAGGCTGGAATGAAAGAAAGAAGAAAGACCTACACAAATACCTCTCTCAACGATATGTCAAGGTACCTTTTCTCTTTGGCATTTTGCATTCACTAACATTCCGTTACAGTACCATTCTTTGGAAAGGAGCTTACCCCTAAAGTGCATGAAGCTCTATTATGATGGCCAAAAAAAAAAGAGTTAATTCTTGCATGCACGACGCAGGAGGAGCGGCATTAGTCGTGACCTGTGTCCGCCTGTGCAGGCACTTATTTCTGACACTTTTTCCTTGAAGCCTCGGATGGAGAACCAGGCTGACAGCTGCGCAACCTTAACACTTTACTGTCAAATACAGGGTTAGGAGTTAAAGTTATTGGGGGACGAGATCAGCAAATAAAGATGGTCAAATAACTAAAGGAAGTCCCCCGCCTGGAATATTGAATTAACTTTTTTAAATTAAATAATCACTAACGCGTTTGCGGAAATAATATTAATCTCAAAAGGAATCTAGTTGTACTGTAGTCTTGCAATATGAGACCCCCTGTCTTTTCAAAATCTCACCCTGACTGAAAACTAATGACTAGTTGTCTTCAGGTGTGAGTTGATTGTCTTTAGATGTAAGAGGGTTTCAGTCTTTTCCAAGTCTTTTAAAAGTCCTCTAGTGTAAACCCAGCATTAATACTGTATGGATATGATGCATGACTTCCTAGTGAATTATGGCTAAAATATTATTCAGCTTAAAATAAAATAAATCACGGACCAAATATTTACCAATACATTACCAATTTATTCAAGAGTGTCATGAAAGGAAAAACTCTTAGTTGAAACACTTATATCAATTGCAGACACTGAAGAGGACTGAAGATGTGGTCAAAGAACTCGAGACCTTGAAGTCAGACTTGGAGTTGACTGATGAGGACATCCTGCACTGGGTCAAAGATGTTCGGGAATGGGCTGCAGCAAGTATGAATTGCGCTAATATAGCTCTAAATAAATTGTGTGTACTAAAGTATTATTGACTTCTTAAATGTGATTTTAAATGTGATTGTATTGACCAATCGACAGCTCCAACAAACATCACTCCACAAGATGCACCTGGGCTGCAGCGTGTCATGGAAAGCTTGGCCTTAAGCATCCAGCAAAAGAAACAAGAGAAATATCGTCAGAATGGTTTGTTCTGATCAGCTATTTTCTACATTGCTCTTGTGAACAACTGCTTGTGATTAACCAATGAGAAAATGGGTATAATTTTATGTTTTTTCTATTTTTATTTACTGCAGACAGCAACAAGGCCAGGCACCGCATTAGGTCAAAGATTCAGAAGGAAAAAAAAAAACTTAATGAGGTCATCGGCTTTTACAACCTGCTTGTCCAAGAGGAAGAAGCTGTTCCTTCGATAGACATCATCCTGGCTGCAGAATGCCCATTATGGCCATGGGACAAGGGTATGGGCTTAACTTTTAGATTATCTTATTTACAATAAACTTCAACCCTATATGTATAATATTACCTTATCTTATGATACCCTTTCATGTAAAGCCTGAATCATATCCATTTATAAACAGAGTTTTTCCAGCAATATTTCAAAAAGACTTTTAGAATGTCAGCTGTGTCTGTGACACACTTGGCATTTTAGAGCTCTTTCTGAAACCTTGCTGGAAAAACTCTGTTTATAAATGGATATAGCCTGAATTATAACTTACGAGTTCCTTTCTCATTACAGAATCAGATATTCCTTTAAAAAGAAAAAAACAAGTGTTTGACAAAGTAAACCTTCTCCATCGCCTGAGGGAAGAGGATGGCCTTCTTCTTAAAGAAATGCAACAGCACTGGCAGTCACTTTGCCGTTACTCCAGGAAACTGAAGGAAGACATCACCAGTGACTTACTCGAAAACTGTAAGTATATATTTTATTTCATATTTGGGAATGGGAGTAGCAAATATTAAACTACATCCACATTTGATAATGTTAAACCATTATGGAAATATATCAAATTAGGAATATTTTCAAGATTTATAAAAACTGCTTCAGTTATTTGAATGATTACAATGTAATTCAAATAACTGAACAAAAAACTCAAACTTTTTAAAAGTTGACAACAAGACTGAAGAAAGTAATATGCTTTATACATGTAATATGCTTTATACATGAAAAAGTAAGGCGGTTTCTGTTAATCAGGTCTTCCTCAAGGACACACTCCCGAGGCCGGTGATGGAATGCGATGCATTTTGCGAGCAGAATTGCACACAATAAAAAGACATATGACAGAGGTGCAGTCCGCCTACAAGACGATTGTTGCGACGGGAAATGTCTTGTACGAAGAGGAAATGGAGGAAGAGGAGGAAGAGTCTTTCGAAGGTGCCATGGACTCTCTCTCTTTCAAAGTTTTTTTTTTTTTATTAAATGTTAGTAACAACGGAATTGTAACACAGCGAGTACAAATTTTTTTTCCCTTTTTCTCCCGAAGGTGCCATGGACTCTGATACTACCACTGATGATGAGATATGAGGCCGGCCGATTAAGTGGTACAATTCTAGATCACAATAGTTCGTCTCTATGGCTCTCGTTCAGAGAAGCAACGGAAGGCCTTCAAGAACATTCCAACCAGTAGTTCTGATGGATCCAGTGTGGCCAACTGTTCCATTCTGTGCTGTAGAGCTGATGACGTTCCAACCATGGAATGGAGTACCTCAAGGATCTGTTCTTGGACCTCTGCTTTTCTCTTTGTATATTTCTCCGATTGGTCAAATTATTCGTAGCTTCGGGGTCAATTTTCACTGCTATGTGGATGATACTCAGCTCTATGTCCCGGTCAAAGTTAATGATGTTACTCAAATCGCTAATTTAGAGGCCTGCTTATCCGCTGTTAAAAGCTGGATGTCGCAAAACTTTCTGCTCTTAAATTCAGAAAAAACTGAATTGTTATTAATCGGTCCCGCACATGTTAGAAATCAGTTTGAGCAACTGACAATTAATTCCGACAATTGTGTTATCTCTCAAAGCTTAACAGCAAGAAATCTTGGTGTTAAGCTTTGAGAGATAACACAATTGTCGGAATTAATTGTCAGTTGCTCAAACTGATTTCTAACGTGTGCGGGACCGATTAATAACAATTCAGTTTTTTCTGAATTTAAGTTCGACTCCAACCTGTCCTTTGATCAACACGTCAAAGAGATTACCAAAATTGCGTTTTTTCACTTACGGAATATATCAAAAATACGATCCAGCCTGTCCATGGCTGATGCGGAAATATTAATACACGCCTTCGTATCCTCTCGGCTTGACTATTGTAACGTACTACAAGTACTCGAAGCTTACAAAAGGTACAAAATGCTGCGGCGAGGCTTTTGACCAGAACTAGAAAATATGATCACATCACCCCCGTTCTTGCGTCGCTCCACTGGCTTCCGGTTCATGTCAGATCCGACTTTAAGGTGCTGCTATTGACCTATAAGGCATTAAATGGGCTTGCACCTTCATATTTGTCTGACCTAGTTGCGCGATATGCCCCATCACGGGCACTACGGTCTACGACTACAGAGCTCCTGTCTGTCCCCAGAGTTAAGAAAGCTGCTGGCAGCAGGGCTTTCTCGTATCGAGCTCCTTCGCTGTGGAACACACTCCCGATAGAGATCGGGCAATCTGAGTCTATCGAGGTGTTCAAGTCTAAACTTAAGACTTATCTCTTTGAATTAACCTCTGGTTAGCGCTCATCCACCTCTCTGCTGGCGCGGGGTCGGTGGCGGGTCACCCTGTCTGGGGTCGGTTCTCTGGCCTCTGCTGGGGGGGAGTTTGCTCTGGGGTAGGTGCCGGTCTTGGGGGCTGTTCCGGTGGGCTGCCCTGGCCGCTCGTGCTGGGGCAAATTGGTGTCTGACCGTGGGCACCGCTGCTGGGGGGTGGGACCTTGCCTTGCCTCCGTACAGGCGGTCGCGGCGGCCTCCGGGGCTTGGCCCCCAGTTACCTCTCAGCACCCCGCCCCAGAGAGCACTAGTCCCGAGGAGGACCGGGGCCGTAGATAGCGAATAGAGTATAGAATAGGGAAATAGCTAAATGCACCGCTGCCACATGGAGCAACCACAGCCGAAACCCCCGGAGGGCCGGCCCGTACAGCCCACACGGGCCCGCCGGACCGGCCATGCCCAGCCCATGTCGGCTGACGGGGGTGGGGCACTGGGGCGGCGGCGCTGCCTGCCGCTGTCGTTGGTGTGCTCTGGGCTGGGGGTGGCCTGGGGGGTGGTGGTGTCGGGGGGCGTGCTCAGGCGTCTGCAGTGGCGCCGTGCCACTGCCTGACTGGACCGTTGGGTGGGGTGGAAATGGGGCATCGGGTGCAGATTGTGTAATTGTTGCACTGGTAGGTGGGCACTGCAATGTTTTTAATCGTTAGACGCGGGTTGCTTTTAACCGCCTCGGGCGGATAGAAGCAATCTATGAAATTTGCGTTTTAACTGTTTTTAACTGCTTTTAAACTGTTTTTAACTGTTTTAATCATTTATCCCTGCCTGGCGGTCCGCTCTGTGGCGTCTCCGTTGGCGTCTGTGTTTCGCTGCCCGGCGTCGGTGCTCCTCCGGCCGGTCCTAGCTCTGGGTGTGCCGATGGCGGCGGCGGACACGTCGCGCCCTTTGTGCCTGGCACCGCTGGCCTTGTCTCATGGGCTGGGCATGGCCGGTCCGGCGGGCCCGTGTGGGCTGTACGGGCAGCCCCTCCGGGGGTTTCGGCTGTGGTTGCTCCTCGTGGCAGCGGTGCATTTGGCTATTTCCCTATTCTATACTCTATTCGCTATCTACGGCCCCGGTCCTCCTCGGGACTAGTGCTCTCTGGGGGTGGGTTTCTGGGAGGTAGCTGGGGGCCAAGCCCCGGAGGCCGCCGCGACCGCCTGTCCGGAGGCAAGGCAAGGTCCACCCCCCAGCAGCGGTGCCCACGGTCAGACGCCAATTTGCCCCAGCACGAGCGGCCAGGGCAGCCCACCGGAACAGCCCCCAAGACCGGCACCTACCCCAGAGCAAACTCCCCCCCAGCAGAGGCCAGAGAACCGACCCCAGACAGGGTGACCCGCCACCGACCCCGCGCCAGCAGAGAGGTGGATGAGCGCTAACCAGAGGTTAATTCAAAGAGATAAGTCTTAAGTTTAGACTTGAACACCTCGATAGACTCAGATTGCCCGATCTCTATCGGGAGTGTGTTCCACAGCGAAGGAGCTCGATATGAGAAAGCCCTGCTGCTGGCAGCTTTCTTAACTCTGGGGACAGACAGGAGCTCTGCAGTCGTAGACCGTAGTGCCCGTGATGGGGCATATCGTGCAACTAGGTCAGACAAATATGAATTGTTTACCATTGTTATAGCGTTATTATTAACAGCCTGAGGAGCTGTCTCGGTTTGTCTGGGCCTGAGTACCGGTTGTCCTCTCACTGAAAAATTGTCCTGCCGACGCTAATTGCATAACTGATTCCATTTCTCTGACATTTGTTCTCCTCTGTTTATCTTCCATGATTGGCTGAGCGTTGCCCCGGGGGTTCTCTCCCTCTGTCTACCAAGCACTCTCCATGCTACTCGACTGACTCTGAGTCTGTGCGGAATCAGCTGTCCTAGGAACGGATGCTCCCCGCCTGCTATTGCCTCACATCAGCACTGATTCACCGTCCATCAGGATAGTACTCTTTCTACTCGCTTGCTTGTTCAATCTTTAAATTCATTTTTGCTTTGCTCACTGGTTGCCTGTCTGTCCTCTTCCAGTTTTCCCTGGTCGTGACGAGACGGTGTGGATCTGGTACCCCCTCCAGTAACATCTGAGAATGGACCATCAACGCGAAAGATGTTGCAGTGGTTAAGGATGCCACCTGGACGTGGGATGTCATCTGGACGTGGGATGTAATCCCGGCGATGGAAACCTTAGTTTTCCCTGGTGGTGACGAGACGGTGTGGATCCTCTGGCAGCATCTGAAGTCTTCCTGCATCCACACTATTCGCACTTTACTTAGTATTACCATGTAATCACCTGGTCAATGATCAAATTCCTTTGTGATTTTCTCTACTTATGACATCTATTGCAGTACGTCCATCCTGGGAGAGGGATCCCTTACTCTGTCGACTCTCCCTGAGATTTCTTAAATTTTTTTTTATTCCCGTTAAAGGGTTTGAACTGGGAGTTTTTTTCTCAGCCGAGCTAAGGGTGTAAGGGCAGGGTGTCATATTGTATCATATTGTACCATATATCATATTGTATGAAATGTAAAGCCCACTGAGACAAATGTGTTTGTGTTTTTGGGCTATACAAATAAAACTGATTTGATTTGACGCTTCCAACATGGATTCCTCCATAAGACTTACCCTCTCAATGTACAAAATGTAATATTAATATTTGTAATTCTCCGCTCAGGAGGATAATTAAGATTATTGGCAGAGGTGATTTTACACCAATGAGGACATATTTATGAATGAGGATATTGATTTTAGCTAATAAATTACTTAAAACGTTACAGTGTCCCCTTAACCCGGTTGGGAACAACAAAGTATTTCTCACAGACTCGCATAAATATTGTTGTTTCAATAAATCATTGTACAGATAATCAATTGAATCTTTTTTCATCCTAGCATTCTTGATATCTTTACTCGTAAACCCAATGTATTGCTGAAGATTATGTATTCCACCTCGACCTTATTTTCCAGAAGGTTTGCAAGTGTAGGCCTACATCCTTTAGCGTCAGTCAATATCATAACATACAGTTGATATACCAATATGTTAAGAAATAGAGTAACAGAAAGCATAAACCTGATCCATTCCTCATCCCCACGGATCCTTTGTTAAATCTAGTCTACTGCACATTGCATCTTATTAAATGAGCGATTCATCTTGTTGTTTATTTTATGGTCACTTGTGAATAAAAATGTACATTTCATTGTCAAAACAAATCTCATTGAGGTCCACCTCACACCTTGGGTGTCATTACCTCGGCGGCACTCGTGGAGGCGCTGTTTAGTCTGGCGCCAGGCTATGATATATATATGGGTAAGTTTAATGAATGATTGTAACTTGGGAGGCTTCGGGTTTGACTATTTCCTTTGCAAGAACATGAATAAAAATTAAGAATAGTGTCAAAATAGTGTCTTGTTGAAATCCAGTGTCTCGTGTCAGCTGTGTCACTGTCAAACCTGTCCGCCGCTTACTTGTGGTGACGTCATGCGCCAGCGTCGTTATGGCAACGCGTGCCGTCGGCTTTCACAGTTAAATAAGTGAAATACTTTAGCGAACTCTTAAGGTGATTAAGCTTCATCTGAGCGTTTTTATTTTTTGCAAGACATTTGTTTACAAAGTCCCAAGAATAACAAGAATGCAGAAGTTAGGCATCAATAATAAAGTCAAAAGTAAAAGTAATCTGGTCATTAAAATGTCACACAACTCGATCACAACCACTCGTTTTTCATCAAGGCACATTAAGGAGATAGCATATAATTATATAATGTAAAAAGTAATTAGAAGCACATATTTTACATAGGCCTATACAAATATCTAAAAACAACAACAAAACAGTAACTCATCCGAGCGTCAGTAAGCCTATATCGTTGTGTACTTCCGGGTTTGAAAAGGTCGTAAAATGAGTATTTAAAAAGTAGCCTAGATAGATTTAACACCCAAATCACAATTTATTATCTAGGCTACGTCCCCATGCTGCTGTGGTGATAAAAATGGGTTGGGAAGCATGAAAAAAATCGTCTTTTATGTGTGTATCAGATAGCCTACGTAGGCTAATATATGACACATTTGTGTCACCATGGCAACGCGTGGGCATTACGGTGAAACGTCGGTTCACAACATTGTATGACGTCGATTCAGAACATTTTGCTGGCAGGTCCGAGCTATATCCGCGTAACATCTAAACTAAAGCTAATATGCATTCGCTGAATCAAGATTGTGAACATAAACTACACATTTCTCGCTAAAAGTGTTATCAAAAAACCTTAAGATACAGAAACGGCCGTACAATTCAGCTTTTTACACGGCCTGCCGCCATCTTTCTTCTGTGCTGAAATTGAAAACTTGAAAGTCACGTGGTGCGGGCGCAGTGTACACTTTTTACAATGGAACGTCGATTCAGAACGTCGAAACGTTGGCTAACCTACGTAAATCGTGGTTTGCGGAAGAGTACTCTCAGAACGTTTTTCTCCGGAGACTGGGTTGCTTTATTGGTGACACAAAAGTTTGTGTGGTGATTTTATATTCTAAGAACAAATAAGTGCTTTAAGCAACACAACTCAACCCACTGCACTTCATACACTGAGTAAATCTTTATGAGGGTCAATAGACATGATGAGCTTTTTTTTTTTAAAGGAAAACCTTCACGTGGGCTTGATCCTCGTCAGCCCCTCCAGTGTGTTTTAGAGTAATCTTCTGGCCAAATCCTATGTTTGTATGATCGCAGCCATCTGACTGCTGCTCAACAACCCACACACAATGCGTGGAGGAGGAGAAAGCAGAGGGGGGGGGGGGGGGCTGAGCATCTTGAGAAGCATCCCTCATCCCTTCTGGAGCTTGCTAGCTGAGGGGGGAGGGGAACTCTTTTTCTTCCACCATGGAGAGCCAAGGAACGCCTTGCTATTAGCTCCAATACCATTTCAATATATTGTAGGTCTCGTAGGACCTGTTATGTTGCTGCCTAAGGACTGAGCTCCCAATAGAGGACATGTAGAAATACTCATATGTACCGATGGACCTATAAAGAAAGCATGTACCCAGGCCTTTCTGGATAAAGGGCATGTCTAATACATTTTCATCAACGCCACAATGCAGCACACTGACATTTGAACGTGTTGTTTTCATTGTAAATTAAGCACATTTCTGGTCTTTGATTGTTCAGCCAGGCAGAGTTCACTGTATGATACAAGGTTTTTAAAGTCACACAGTCAAAGTCAGGGATCTTTAATACTTGCAGCTAAGTTCACGACTCAGTTTGTGTCTGTTCTTGGTAACAAGGTATTTTCAAAGTCATTGTGGTTGCACAGTTAGCTTAAACTTAAGAAACTGAGCTAGTATAGTCATGCGTAAATGGGTTGGTAGGACACTGCTTAAAGCAATCAACTATGTATTCAGGCAGTCACCGATATCTATGTATCTATCTATGTATCTATCTATCTATCTATCTATCTATCTATCTATCTATCTATCTATCTATCTATCTATCTATCTATCTATCTATCTATCTATCTATCTATCTATCTATCTATCTATCTATCTATCTATCTATCGATCGATCGATCGATCTATCTATCTATCTATCTATCTATCTATCTAACCATGTATCTATATGTTATTCCTCCAGGCACATCCCACTGTAAAGCACTGAAAACGTGGACACCAAAGGCACACCATTGGTTTAATTGCTTAATCTGCACATGAAACATAAGACGGACACTGCATTGCAGTTTAGCCTGAGCCAAGCACCACATGCTCCAGCTAAGTGTATTGACATTACCTACCTGTGTGTGTGTGTGTGTGTGTGTGTGTGTGTGTGTGTGTGTGTGTGTGTGTGTGTGTGTGTGTGTGTGTACAGAAATGTTATTGACATGAGTTGTATAAGTGGTGCGTGTTTGTTTGCGGCTATGTGTCGGAGTCCCAGACCTACTGACCCACCTCTTCATGACCTGGCTTGTCAGATTAGTCAAATCCAGCAGCTTATCCAGGACCTGCACGCCCAGTCTCCTTTGACCTTCGCCTCCAGGGACTTTCCAACCGGTCTTACACACCTGCATACAAAACACACCTTCACACACACACACACACACACACACACACACACACACACACTCAAATCTGCATTTCGTTATGCAAGTAACAACACTCACCACAATCAAACAACAAATGACGAGTGCTATGGAAACAAACACCGGGGCCCTTGGGAACAATTGAGTTGGTACATAGCGATTCAATCACTTATAGACATCAAGTCTCTGACGGAGAGCACATAATGACTCCCTGCACCCTCTGATTCACCACACACTCATGGTGGTTGTATGATAAAGAGTGTTTGCAAAACAGGCTTGCTCACTGTAGATTTATTGTTTCCGAGCCTTCACTATTGTTGGTAACTACCACCTGCGTTGTCCTTGCTATGACAAGTCAGAGGGTCATAATCATTGTGTAGGCTACATGACTGATCATCACATGGCGGTCTGTATAGGTCTAAAATACAATTTAACAGATCTCCAATCAACATGGGTTTTAACTGATGGAACACAAAAACCTTCCAATGAAGTCTAAAAAGTAGTTATCAACGTGAAATGGCCTAAACCAGTTTTGTGTTATCCCAATGGATCCTAATCTTAAAATGTCTTGCCTTTGAAAGCCAAAAGAATTTCGCACTTTCGATCAGCCCTAAAGCTGAGCTAATTAATATGTTCATATAAAGAAAGGATTTTATGACTTAATGTAATGTGAGAGGGTCAGTCATGGCTATGAACACACAGGGGATTGCCAGCCGCAGCCAGTAGAGTATAGTTTTAGCATCTTCTGGCTCGTTGTTTTGGATTTACAGTCCCTAACCTTTAAAGTGTTGGTTTATTCTGCTGCCCCCATTGACATAGCAATCTATTGTTATAAGATCATTGCATTCAATGAATAAACTGTATCACACATCATTTTGAAGGTGTCTCACTGGAATGTTAAAAGGTTCAGTGAATAGTAGATAGCACATAGTACAGTATCATGTTACTATTATTCACCATTCAGTAAGACCACTTCCATCCAATTTGAATGAGCTAACCTGAGCCTTATCTCCTGACCAGAAACCCTGCAGTAGGCAGACAGTGTGGTGATGTGATAGATCATGCTTTCATTGCAGTAAGTGGCTGAGTGACAACAGCCCTACACGATCATCCTCCATCACAGCTGACGATGGCCCAGATCAAGAGATAGACAAGTGCATGTATGTGTGCTTTGCATGTGTGTGCCTGTGTGTTTGTGTGTGTTTGTGTGTGTGTGTGTGTGTGTGTGTGTGTGTGTGTGTGTGTGTGTGTGTGTGTGTGTGTGTGTGTGTGTGTGCTTTGCATGTGTGTGTGTGGGTGTGTGTGTGTGTGTGTATATGCAAACAGATGGAGGAGATGGTCTCCATGTGGGAAGAGGGGTCCCTGGGGGAGCAGAGAGAAGAGTGCACATCAGACAAGATCAGTGCATCGGAGGCAGAACAAAAGCCAGGGAGCTGAGTGGCCTTTGTGTGACACGTAGTAAAGCGCTCCACAGAAACCCTCGCTTAATGCTGGTGAATAACACCTGGCATATCAAAGCATCCGAAGGGAAAGGATTTTCAAAGGAGCAGTCCTGCTGGAGAGGGTTGTGCCGGGGGCCTCCATGGAGATCTGGGAACTTTCGGTTTTATATATGTATATATAAAAAAATAAATAAAAAAAATTATATATATATATATATATATATATATATATATATATATATATATATATATATATATATTCTGTATATGTAGACTGTATATAGGGGAGAACGGGGGAATCTGAGGCATCGGGTAATGTGAGCCACCCCCTGTATCAAGGCGACGGAAAACATTTGTGGTCATGTGAGATATATGTTTTCAAGCCCCTCTCATTTCCCCATGGCCCTGAAAGAGAGGACCCCATGGTGCTGTGGTAAGAATGTTTTTTTCACCAAAATAGGTATTTTGCATGTAAAAGTAAATTTTCTTGCTGTCAACTTAATCAACTGTTGTGCCAAAGCAAATGTATTCAATGTATGAAAAACTTCTATCATACATGTTGATGAACTACCAACATATGAAAACATGTGATGCTGATAACTGAAGATTAGCCTGAAATGCTAAGAGAGGTAGTTTTTTCTCAAATTGTGGTGGTGGGGGAAAGTGAGCCAAATGCTGTGGGGGAAAGTGAGCCACTGTCTCACTTTCCCCCACCATGAGGCACAAGTTAAGTTTAGTCTTAAACATATTTTAATGTAATATTACATGACATATGTTTTATTTTAATGTCATACACATTGTAGAAAAGCCATCATGCCAAGGAAATACACCAGGAAGACGACCTGGGGCAACCACACGGAAAGAGCACCTTCTCATCTTTCCCTGTAACCTTCAGGGCTGGAATGTAGAGTAGGCCTAGTTGTAGAGTATGACAGGCTGATGTTATAATAATCCAGTTGGGTCTTCTCCTGTGTTCTGAGTCCCAGGCTGTTCTCGCTGGTTCTGATTTTCCTATGCTTTGACCCCCAGACACTAGCTGGCTCTAAGGGTCCTGTGTTCTGACCCCCAGACTGTGTTCTAATCTAACTGGTTATATCTTTCATTTGAATCTTATTAAAACCTTTTGAATTATAATATGTTGTATTAGATTTTGTTCAGAGTTACTTTCAAGTGTTTAGAAAATTTGCTTTGCTTAGTTGACCAAACCCCATCATTCTTTTACTAGTCCGACATTAGTTCTGGAATGTGTGGCTAGCTTTCAGGATTCTTACTGTTACAATATGTGTTGTTATGGTAGTTTCAGAGTGGAAAAAGTAAGTGGATCAGTTTACCCCACAGCTGGGGTAAAGTGAGCCACATGACAACTTTTTTTAAAACAATCATATTTTCACTGCCCTTTGTCTTGAAAAAAATCTGCTAATGCCCATTTCAAGGAAACATCCTGAATTAATGGGAAATGTGTAAATTTGAGTGATAAATCATTTTAGCTCGGTTAGAGGGGAGCAAATGTAAAAAGTGGCTCAGATTACCCCGTTCTCCCCTATATACATTATGCTAAAAAAAATTGTTAAAGCAACATATCGTGATATTTATTTCCAGCTCCAAAAATCAATAGTTTGAAAGAATAAAAAGGTGCCTATTGCTGTGGCGGAGTGAACGCTGGAAGCAGCCTGGCTGACATTGATGACAAACTTGAGCAGCCCCTTCCAAATACAGCGACTACAAATCGTGACCCATGTATCACGATGCGTATCGTATCATGAAGTCCTTGCCAATACCCAACCCAAATATATATAATATATATTATACACTGTATATAGGAGGGAAATAATGCAACCATGAAGTGTAGCACATACAGTACATGTGGTCTAGCTAATATTCAGTAAGACTCTATATTTAATTTATTCTGATTATTGTAGTGGCTGCACTTTGGCACATTGTTCACGGTGTTCACAAGTATATTAATGAGATGAACCCACAGTGGGGGGATAGCAGCAGCAGCAGCAGCAGCAGTGTTTAGGGTTTAGGAAGAATGGATAGTGGAAGAAAACATTCACCTACCACCTTTAAAGCTAATTTCATCTATACAACCCCAAAGTGTTGAAAAATTGTGGTTTTGCGTGGGCTTTGTGCTGGATTATTTTTGTTGACCAGGAGCAGGGACTTCATGGAGCCTCTCCTGTTTGACTCTAGAAGGTTTCTGCACCAAGAAGTGGTCCAGCACATAACCCATTCACATTACATTTGGGTTCTTGTACACATTTATCAATCAAGATTAAACATGTGAATCAATGAGGGATTCATGTTTTGAACGTGCCAAATAATACTTCGGCCTACTGTTTGCTCTGTGTGTTTTATTGTGGAGGACATTTTCCCATCAATCTTTCACAATGTTCTACCATTTGCAGCAAACTCTGGAGAATGAAAAGGTTCCTTTCTGTTTCTGCTGGAGAAATGACGCCCTCTACCTGTTTCTCTGATGTAAAACATCATTGGATATTTCCTGTGAAATCCGACCACTGGCAAAGGCCGCAAAGCAAGAGGCAGTGTAAGGGGGACAGCTCATGACTGCTCACTGTGGTCCTGATTGTGCACATTCTTCACACTGTTGTCTTTTGTGTTAATGTGCTAGTTGCTTATGATGTGATGAATGACCCAGCAAACCCAGCCACTTGATGGAGTGCACCAGTTGACTAATCAAATGAAGATTTTTGTCTTCCTCAATATTAAGAAGAGGTACATTTGTCCCCCTCATAAAAGTAAGAAAGGCCCCCCCCCAAAAAAAAAAATAGGTAAAAAAATACCAGGGAGTCAAAACATTTATATATCCTTCTGACCTATGACTATATATTTCCCAATGATTTCAGACAACCCTAAAGTGGACCATACTATCTTAATTTCGTGGACCTCCAAAATGTTAAGCCCAATATACTTCACCTTTTGACCTTCATGTTTCTGAATTAGATTGTGTCAAGTGTCTACTATGGGCGTGTAAGAGTCGCCTAATCCTTGATTGTAAAGATAAGGATTTTGAATGTCATGACTTTACTGTAGATTTAAATGCTGGCGCTTATTAAGGCTTTAACTAGGTCTCATTCACTAATAGATCTGTTGTTGAGATGAACAAAAAGAAACATCCCAAAACGAGTGTGAGTGTGACGTGTATGATTTGAATCTGCAGATGGTTTTTTGAACAGGAGAATGCATATTTGAAAGCGATACAGAATGCCTCTGAGCCTTCCTGCATTATATTCCATTATATCTGATCTGTGCCACCAGGAACCTGAATGTTATCTTTTCCTTTACAGAAATAAAGACATTTCCTTTTCCACCACAAATTGATGAAAAAAAGGCACAAATTGGAGCATAAAAAATTTCACCAGAATGCAGGAAATGAAGTGTTGTGATGTGTCCCACCCTTATAGTTGGAACAAAACCTACGCTCACGGATAGGAATCAGACACTTCATGGCTACCTGTGTTTTCCTGCTGAGTCACTGGCCCCCTCCCTTTTCAACAGGCCCCCTTTGTAACTAAAGAAAAATGGCTGAGCGGCTGTGGTATAATGCTACAGGACCCTCCTCTTTCTCCCTCTCTCTTGCACACACAAAACACAAGTCTCTCTGTAGGAGTGTGTATTTACTGAAGAGTTTTCAGCCTTGGTGAACTGAAGCGTCGTCTTGCTTGTGTGGTCCACTGAGTTTTGCTACCTGGCTGTGAAGCCGAAGCAGGAGATGTGAGGAGTTAGCTGACATAATGTGGAGAGTGTTTGTGTATTTCGTGTGGTGCCCTGCAGCTTTGCACCATGGGACCTGACCAGTTGAGTGACCTTGGGGGGGCTGATCAATGCATCATTGTCCTCTATTGGTGGGCTCAAATGCATGATTATACAGTATGTCCACATAATATCTTTACAAAGTACACATTCAATTGAGGTAATTACACATATATATAGCATTTGAAGTGATCTTAGAATGGAGAAGTTATAACATGAAAGTGGTGCTGTCACAAGAATGAGTATGAGGTTTTTGTTTACACGTGCTCAGCATCTGCTAAGGTCTGCTGGATGTGAGAAAACCACTGGTGCTTTAGCATCCCCTAGTGGTTAACATGTATACGTAAAAACCAAAAGACCCCTATCAATGTCATCCATCACTCAATCTCTATCTATCTATCTATCTATATATCTATCTAT
The DNA here is from genome assembly GCA_026122265.1 of Ammodytes dubius. Lineage (NCBI taxonomy): Eukaryota > Metazoa > Chordata > Actinopteri > Uranoscopiformes > Ammodytidae > Ammodytes > Ammodytes dubius. Next base: position 7,876,134 of record CM047507.1, read on the forward strand.
CTATCTATCTATCTATCTATTATCTATCTATCTATCTATCTATCTATCTATCTATCTATCTATCTATCTATCTTATCTATCTATCTATCTATCTATCTATCTATCTATCTATCTATCTATCTATCTATCTATCTATCTATCTATCTATCTATCTATCTATCTATCTATCTATCTATCTATCTATCTATCTATCTATCTATCTATCTATCTATCTATCTATCTATCTATCTATCTATCTATTATCTATTATCTATCTATCTATCTATCTATCTATCTATCTATCTATCTATCACTATTATCTATCTATCTATCTATCTATCTATTTCCATCCGTCCGTCCGTTCTGTCTGTCTATATATCCCCAAAAGCCAAACATAGGGGCGACTGTGTCTCAGTTGGTAGAGAGGGTTGGCCGATGATCAAAGGGTTGGAGGTTCGATCCCCGCCCTGCCACCTGTGTCATAGTTGTTGTGTCCTTGGACAAGACACTTAACCCACCTTGCTTTGTGTGAATGTCGATAGTTAGCCTGCTATTGGTGTACGAATGTGTGTGTGAATGGTAACGTGGGAAAGGAAAACAGGTCTCCCTTGCAAAAGAGTCTTCGGTCTCAATGGGATATACCTGTATAAATAAAGGTTAAAAAAAAACATAAAGTGTTTATTAAAATGATTCCCACTGTCTGGAATAAAATAAGAAGAGGCATTAAAATCATTCTCTCCACATATAGGGGAAAGTGGGGTGAGTTGTGCAACTTTTTACTCAAAGTGATTTTAAAGTGAGGTCTCAAATATGTACATATGTTTCAGGATGTTGTGCATCCCTGGCAATAAAAACTTTGGATCTGGAATAAACTGTTTAAGAAATATAGCTTTCGGAAAAAAAGTTGTCTTGTCGCACAAATCACCCACAAATCACCCCATACGTGGGTGATTTGTGCATTTGGAGAAAATAAGTGGGGTGAATTGTGCCAATTTATATATATCTCAAAAACTGTAATGCAAGACAAATCCATTAGACAATCACTTATTTAAGGTGTATTTAAAGTAAATAAAGTAAATAGTTGACAAAGATTGAAGGTACATTTTCTTAAACAAGGCCTAGCAGATCTAGGTGGTTTTGCCTGCAAAGCTCACAATGACAAAGTCACCATCATCATCTTTCTGGCCATCTGAACTCTCATCAGTGGTGTCGTTAAGTGGAATTGAGATGTCACTCTCTTCTGAGCTACTGTAGACAATCACTTTCTTTTGGTGACCAGCGTATACAGCCATGCCACTGGCACGACTCTCAGAAATGTACTTTGCACTAGTTGCTCCGTGCTTGTGGAACCAACTGCCACCTGACAAATGTGATTCCCCCTCCATTTCTGCCTTTAAATCAAGGCTCAAAACCCATATGTACACCCTGGTGTTTCCTCCCCATTAACCTCTGCACTACTTACTTACCTCTGCACTACTATCTGTGTTTATGTGGATGTATGGGCTTTACGTCTTTTATTTTGGTTATTGTTATTTTACCTTCATTGTTTACCTACTGAATGCACTATGTACAGCACTTTGGACAGTGCAAACTGTCATAAATGTGCTTTTCTAAATACATTTTACTTACTTACTTACTTATAACTCACCCAGGCACTTTCGCACAAATCACCCCATCCCCAGAATTTTGGATAATAGGCATGATGCAGCAATTTAGGGCTGACATCGTGCTAACTATATAGACTCAAAGTGTAGCATACCAAAGCACTAAAACATGTGTCAAATGTTTTCAAACGTGTCTATAATTGTTCAGACACAATAATCAAAAAACCTTGATCATGGAAATTTTACTTTGAAAGGCAAAACACAGTTTTTTGAGCTTAAATGTGCTTATATCTTATTCCTTGTGTCTCCCTTCTTTACAGGATGAGTCAAATGGATGGCTCTTCTTAAATATGTGGTCAAATTTCCAATTTCTTCCACGGTTTTCTAGAAACAAGGGGTTTTGCAACTTCCAAAATGCACAACTCACCCCACTTTCCCCTATATAGGGAGAGTGGGGTGAGATGTGCCACTTTTTACTCAAAGTGACTTTAAAGTGAGGCCTTGACAGTAAAGTCTCCAAAATCTCAAATATGTACATATAGTTCAGGGTGTTGTGCATCCCCGGCAACAATAACTTTGGATCTGAAGTAAACTGTTTAAGAAATATAGCTTTCGGAAAAAAAGTTGTCTTGTGGCACAACTTGCCCCCGGTGTGGTGTAAGTTGTGCCACAAGAGAGAATACCATGGGGTAAATTGTGCAATTGATATACTGCATAGCTCATACACTATAATGCAAGACAAATCCATAAGACAATCACTTATTTAAGGTTTATTTAAAGTAAATAAAGTAAATATTTTACAAAGATTGAAGGACAATTTTCTTAAACAAGGCCTAGCAGATCTAATGTTTTTATCTGCAAAGCTCACAATGACAACGTCACCATCATCATCTTTCTGGCCATCTGAACTCTCATCAGTGGTGTCGTTAAGTGGAATGGAGATGTCAGTCTCTTCTGAGCTACTGTAGACAATCACTTTCTGTTGGTGACCAGCATATACAGCCATGCCAATTGCACAACTAGAAATTTACTTCGCACTAGCTGCTCCGCCCTTGTAGAACCAACTGCCACCTGGCATTTTCGATTCCCCCTCCATTTCTGCCTTTAAATCAAGGCTCAAAACCCATCTGTACACCCTGGTTTTTTCCTCCCCATTAACTATCTTATCTCTGCACTACTATCTTTGTTTACATGTGGATGTCTGGGCTTTATGTCTTTTATTTTTGTTATTGTTATTTTACCTTCATTTTTTTACCTACTGAATGCACAATGTTCAGCACTTGGGACAGTGCAAACTGTTATAAATGTGCTTTTATAAAATACATGTTTACTTACTTACTTACTTACTTACTTACTTACTTACTTACTTACTTACTTACTTACTTACTTACTTACTTACTTTACTTACTTTACTTACTTACTTACTTACTTACTTACTTTACTTACTTACTACTTCTTACTTATAAACTCACCCCAGGCCCTCTGGCACAAATCACCCCAACCCCAGAATTTTGAATAAGCATGATGCAGCAGTTTAGTGCTGACATTGTGCTAACTATATAGACACAAAGTGTAGCATACTAAAGCACTAAACATGTGTCAAATGTTTTCACACATGTCTGTAATTGTTCAGACACAATAATCAAAAAACCTTGATCATGGAAATTTTACTTTGAAAGGCAAAAAACAGTTTTTTTGAGCTTAAATGTGCTTATATCTTGTTGCATGTTTCTCCCTTCTTTACAGGATGAGTCAAATGGATGGCTCTTCTTAAATAGGTGGTCACATTTCCAATTTCTTCTATGGTTTTGTAGAAACAAGGGGTGGCACAAGTTCCCCATTGGCACAATTTACCCCACTCTCCCCTAGATATAGCCTATATTAAGACACACATGAAATCCAAACCAAACCAGCTGAATTGCAGTAAAACCAATCGTAAATACACTTTAATGTGTTTACGAGAAGGATTTAAGATAGGAATTGTTTATGTTGTTGCTGAGCAAGCACGCCCTCCCAATGGCAATATATTTGACTCAAGGCCAAATTTCCAGTGATCTTGCTTCCAACTTTTCTATTTTAAAATCATTACATCGTTTAGAAAGTCTTCATCAAGCTACTCTTTTTATCCCCACTGTAAAAGCATTATAATCACAAACAGTCTGGGGTGATTTAGGATGACTTGGCAGGGACAGTGTCTCACATTTTCACTGGTTGGGCTGTTTTCCAGACTGGCAGTGCATGGGACAAGGAGTACTAACTGAAGGCGCCTTGTGTGCTGTTTGTTGGTGGCGAGGCTGCAGTCCCGTGGGTGGCTGCTGCTTTTCACTCCCCTTTACACGGGCGTGGTCCTCCGTACTCGTGCACTCAGCCTGGATCAGCACCAAGGCCAGCGACAGCTCTGCGCAGCACTAAAACACCTCACACACACACACACAACACACACACACAACACACAGGCCCGACGTGACTAGCCTGCTTAGCAACAGAATTTGAATACTTTAGGCTATGTGATGATAGTATACTCTGGATCAGGACTGTTTGGAATGTTTGAAGCTTGCACACTTGTGAAATGTAGTTTCAGCCATGTACACAAATAGTTCAAGTGATCTAAATTACAAAGAGTTTATATGCAGGACAAAAAAAACATCATGTAAGCCTACTTTTCTCTAAGCTCTTAATATGCACAGCATTAAGCATGACTTTGTCTTTCTTCTTTTTTTTTTTACATTGTCTTTGTTAATTTATGTGGATTATGTCTATGTGTTTATTTTATGCGACTCGACGTGACTTTTATTTGCCCTGTGGAAACAAATGAAGTGATTAGAATTTAAATGAACTGAACTGGAGAAGCTTTTGGAGATGTTGATGGAGACTATGATGGACTAATGGAGAGGACTGCAGTGTTTTTATGTGGGCAACACCATAACGCGAACTTGTTCTGTTACATGATGTGGTGTTGTTATTGTTGTTGTGATATGCAATATGACGATGACCCACAGGAGGTCACGGCCATCTAACTATCAAATGACCAATCCATCACTTATTCGTCCTCGTCCCAGGGCTGTAGATGATACACTGCGATGGTTGTTGGGAGAATCAGGCCACTATAATGAGTCTCATCCCGTATTCCGATATTGCGGTGGTCGTTGGGGCTGGATGCGGGACTGCAGCAGCAAAAAAACACACCCATGGCCGCATGGCGCAAAGCTCGACACATCGATCCCCTTTGCCATTCTGCTGGGACAGCAAAGAAAAACTGCAATGACAGTGGACAGTTTAGGGGCCGAGGCAACATGAGACAGTCCCACTAGGAAACATGAGAACACACGTGTGATTTTACCATGAAGTGATTTTATAAGTCTAAACTTTGTGAAAACTGAAGTTCAATAGGCTAGATGTCTAAGTTATACAAATAAAGCCCCTTCACAAAACGTGATCTTCAGTCAGAGTTGGTGTGTGTTGACGCCTTAACTATGAGGCAGAAAAGAGGAGCCGCATGAGTGAATTCGTGTATCCCCAGAGGGCGGAGGCTTTCTGCAAAAGCTTGCAGGTTTCCCCTCATCTTCTGTTGTCCCTGCGTCAAATGATGCGCCGGCGCCTTCGCTATAAAAGCACCTGTCCTGGCCAGACATCACTCGCATCTCACTCTTTCTCTCTCTCTCCCACACTCACCCTCACGCACTCCCAAACTCCACACACTCTCTTCTCTCTCCTCGACCGGGCACCACCAAGGCAAAGGAAACATGAGTTACTCCGGCGACGTTTACAGCAGCAGCTCCTACCGGAAGATCTTCGGAGACGCGCCCCGGTCCGGCCGAGTGGGCAGCAGCCCGTCCCGCCTGCAGTCTGCGGGATACCGCAACCAGCAGCGCACCTATGGGTCTAACCCGGCGATGTCCTCCTCCTCCAACACCTACCGCAGGACGGCGGCGTCCGGCCGCGCCTTCTCCTCCATGCAGGACTCCATGGACCTGACCCAGTCCACCGCGGTCACCAACGAACTGAAGATCGTCCGCACCAACGAGAAGGAGCAGCTGCAGGGCCTGAATGACCGCTTCGTGTCCTTCATCGAGAAGGTCCACAGCCTGGAGCAGCAGAACAAGGTGCTGGAGGCGGAGGTCACCATGCTGCGCCAGCGCAACAACGAGCCGTCACGTCTGCACGATCTCTACGAGCAGGAGATCCGCGAGCTGCGGGCGCGTGTTGAGGAGCTGACGCACGAGAAGAGCCAGATGCACCTGGACTGCGTGCAGATGAACGACACGCTGGAGCGCGTGAGGGAGAAGCTGGAGGAGGAGAGCAGGCTGCGAGAGGAGGCGGAGGGCAACCTGAAGGGCTTCCGCAAGGACGTGGACGACGCCACCATGGTGCGTCTGGAGCTGGAGAAGAAAGTGGAGTCACTGCTGGACGAGATCGCCTTCCTCAGGAAAGTTCATGAGGAAGAGCTGGTGGAGATGCAGGCGTCTATGCAGGCCACGCAGGTAGGCGACAGGTCCCGCTTTGTCACACACCCAAATGTTTTACCATGAGTCAACTGATCACTGTAAAACAGCTACAGGTAGTGAAGTTTCTGGGCTGACTTTACAGTGATAAACTTCGTGAAGGCTAATCCATGTATTTCCCAAATAGCTTCACTAGACCATTACATGTTTTAATAACAGAAAATGTCACAAGGCAAGGCAAGTTTATTTATAATGCACAATTTATACACAGGGTTCTTCAAAGTGTTCTACAAGGGCATACCATAGAGCAAAAACAGATTGTTAAAAGTTAAAAGAAATTGCAATTGAAAGACAATAAAATAAGAAAATACAATTTTTAAAAAAAGTTATAGGGAAACAGAAAAATCCGATACAATCTTTATAGTCCACTACAACTGTTTACATAGGTTACTGTTTACATTATGTGCACGTTTCCCGCAGTATTCCGGAGTTTCCAATAACCTGCTGCAGCAACAGGGTTGCCCTTGAAGACATAACATAACTCTGACTTTTCCTGTAGAGGCACATACTGCGTCTCTCACCTACAACTACTGCGCACTGGATAATTGATGGCACTGCAGTTCCGTTTCAGCACCGCGCGCTGTCCCTCCCTCCCTCTCATAAACCGGGGGGTCTCGCGCTCCTCAGCTTAATAAGTGCCCGCGTTCCAACTTTACAACACGTTAATGGCCAACACAGCTTGTCTGTTAGTTTTCGCAGGTAGTTTTAGCCTCTGTGGTCCCTGCCATTTTGTACAAAGTATGTCGTTAAGTTGTAGCCTAATTCTCCGTGATAATATGATGTGAGTTTCGTGTAACAGGAGTATCCGCTTTTATAGCCTTCATAGGCTACATTTAGTGCAGCAAGGTCATTGTAAACTAAGGCTACCGTAAGTTCCGCCATTAGCTGGCTAATATTTCGGTGAGAATGTGGTGATGTTTTCAGTAAGGGAGGGGGGAGGAGGAGGGGGAGAAAAAAAATGCGGAGAAACAGCGCATAAATCAGGGGTGTGGTCGTCCCAAGGGGCTGCAGACTGAACCAGCCCTATGAGGTACACTTGTAATTGTGTTTGTGTTCATTTCGATGTTAACTTTATTTTCTGCCCAGCAGCAAAACAAATATAGCCTATGTGAAGGTATTTTCAAGAAAAAGTGTAAAGAGTTTTGGTAGGTCAGTAGGGGTTATGGCAGGAGTTGTTTTAATGGACAAAACCCTCAACTATATCGACATGTGTAGAAATATAATAATCTCCTTTAGGTAACCTGAGTTATTATGTAACTATGGAACAGCAGATGCAGCAAACAAAATGTAAGAAAACCCAAAGACACGGAAGTGAATAACGTCACATCAGTCACTTCCACTGCAACTCTCAGCAGAAATCGATATATTGAACATGCAGTATAAAATACGACATGCAGTCAGAGCAGTGACGGTTTGTGGGTAGATTCCTCCGGGGTTTCTCCTCTTTCCCCTGCAGGCTGTATAATTGCCATGTAAGCTATTGACAGCGCATCTTTCCCCCAGGAGAAAATCCTGAGTCAGCAGTGCATTCATCAGTCCTGCAGCAGTCCACCTCAGCTCATCAATGTCCTGCTCACCTTATGCATATATGCTACTGGTGTGTGTGTGTGTGTGTGTGTGTGTGTGTGTGTGTGTGTGTGTGTGTGTGTGTGTGTGTGTGTGTGTGTGTGTTGTGCACCAGGTGAAATACAGTCCAACTGCAGCACACAGATTAGAGCGACATAGCAGATAACATTTACCTGCAAACATTTTATATTATTTATTATAGTTAAATTATACTTAATAGTAAAATAAAAATGAAAGAAATTAATATTTTTGAGATTCTAACATCATCACTATCAGGCTACAGTGGCTTAAAAGGCTTTTTCAGTGTCACCCATGGTGAAATTGAACAAGCTCAGTAAATCAGTGTGCTGTGTGTGCAATGCAGTATCTTAAAATTACACTCACCTCTGTTCAAAGAACAACTGACACAAATCAAGTCAACTGCCCAGGAAAACAGAAAAGGCTCTTTCCCCTCCCAAAGCAAGGACTCAAACTAGTGACATTGTTCCCACCCTGCTCTATGACTTTACATAGGCACCTTTAAACTTTTTTTGTTCTTGTTGGCAAACAAAATCCTTTCCTTAATCAAAATGAATATTGTTTATCAAGGTTAAACATGTAGTCTTAAACAGAATAGTGTATAAGCATTTAAACGGAATGTGAACAATTAAGCAGTTGCCTTAAAGCTAAACTAAACGTACTAACAATGTGGGCCTTTCTGTTTGCCTCCAGATGTCCGTGGAGATGGACATGACTAAACCGGACCTGACGGCCGCGCTGAAGGACATCCGCTCTCAGTACGAGACCCTGTCTGCCAGGAACCAGTCCCAGGCAGAGGACTGGTACCGCTCCAAGTTTGCCAGCGTGACCGAGGCGGCCGCACGCAACCAGGACGCCATCAAGCACTCCAAGGAGGAGCTGAGCGAGTACCGCAGGCAGGTGCAGGCCCGCACCCTGGAGGTAGAGTCACTCAGGGGCCACAACGAGGCCCTGGAGAGGCAGATCGCAGAGATGGAGGACCGTCACAACAACGAAATGGGAGAGATGCATGTAGGTTAATGACACCATGTAGTGAGATTGATTGATTTTTATTTTATTTTTTAAATTTTTGGTTATTTTGCTTCATGGTTGAATGATCCTATAATGAATCGGGTAGGTCAAATTAAAGGTGGAAGCCTTTTTGCTAGAGAGACCTGGCCACAACGGATCTCTGTAGATCTTTATTAGCAGCACATTTAGTTTATCATCACATCTTGTTCTAATCCTTTCTTTTTATATTCATGTGTGTGTGTTGTGGTGTGTGTGTGTGTGTGTGTGTGTGTGTGTGTGTGTGTGTGTGTGTGTGTGTGTTGTCATGGAGACCGTTCAGCAGCTGGAAGATGCCCTGCGCAGCACCAAAGGAGAGATGTCCCGTCACCTGCGTGAATACCAGGACCTGCTCAACGTCAAGATGGCGCTGGACATTGAGATCGCTGCCTACAGGTCGGTTACATTACAAACACCAAGATTGAACCAACCTGAATTTGGGTTTGGAAAGTAATCATTGTATTTTGCATTTTGTTTATGTCGCCCTCATATTTTAGTTCATCATAGTTCTGGGGATCTCTTACAGGTCAAAACTCTTTTCCGAGGTTTGGTCAAGAAGGCAGGCCAGTAAGGCAAAACACTCTGTCTAGTTGTGGAAAGTTTGAATAGCAAGTTTAAAGTTTTAAATTTGAGAGACAAGAATTTCAATTACAAGTTTTCACCTTATTCTATTTTTTACTTTAGACACGCTACCAAATATCTTTAGAACAGCAGGCACCCTTGTTGTAAAGACGCTTCCGCTTTTGTCCAAAGATGGCGCTAGAATCAACAAAACTCAAAGTTGCGCGTAGCCACTTTAATTTGTAGGCCAACATTTATTTTATGCATTCTTAAAATGAAACTATCATGGGTGGCCTAGTTTCTAACATGCATACTATACCTTCACCAAATCCCTGGTTTGATTACAGTCTGGGGACTGTTGATGAATGTCATATATCAAATCAGTTTTTATTTATATAGCCCAATATCACAAATTGCCTCAGTGGGCTTGATGGAGTACAATCATTGTTAAAGTACCCCTCTCTCTTTCCCCACAATGCGTTTGTACATATACACAGTAAATCATAGAAAATAAAAAGTTAAGGCACAATGGAAAATCTATACTATATACAAATAAATCATTCTTCAACTATTTTCATCTTGAAAAGTGTGGCTTACGATTGTTGCATTACGAATCCTATCCGATGTCCCTCATTCACTCAAGCATGTCAGCTATTTTCCCCGCTGTAACACGAGTATCAGAAGTGATACCTGACGTGAACCCTCACAACAAACAACTCAGCAAATGTGTCAACATTCTGGGAAAATTACACCAAAACAGACAGCGGTCGGTGTCGCCACTGATAGTCCAGTGACATTCGATCCCCGGTGGATGAGAAATACAGTATGCTGAGATAAATATAGCAACGACACCAGACTAAATTAGAGGAGGACATCATCTCTTGTCTGTGTCCCTTTGTCTCTTTGTCTCTACAGGAAGCTGCTGGAGGGCGAGGAGTGCCGCCTCAGCTCCGTAGGTGGGGCCATGGTCCAGTCAGGCTACCAGGGCTTCTCCTACACCTCGGCCCCCCGCTCCTACTCCCTAGGCTCCTACCGCAAGTACGGGGCCAAGCCTGAGGAAGAGGAGGAGGAAGAGGAAGAGGAGGCTGAAGGAGAGGAGGAAGAGGGAGAGGAGAACGAGGGAGGAGAGGAGGGAGAGGAGGGAGACGACCAGGAGGAGGAAGAGGAGGAAGAGGAGGAGGAAGACAAGCAGAAAGATGAGAAGGATGAGAAGGAGCAGAAGAAGGAGGGCCCCGCCAACAAGAACAGCAAGAGCTAAACTGCTTGTGTTACCCAATCATCATCATTTTCATCACTATCAATAACCTACACAAACCTCATCACAACTGTCACTTACTATATGGAGCTACAGTACAGTGGTTTCTGTTCACGTCATCTCTGTCACACACACAACACACACACACACCAACACACGCAGTTTCTGCACACTTGGGATGCCTCATCATACCTTTCTGTGTTTTTCAGTCTCGTGTTGTAATTCAGCAGTGGTTAGAACAAACGGTTTTAGCTGGAGAAAGGAGCTATAGAAAGGGGATGGGTTGTGTTGTAAGGTGGAAGAGTTGAAATCATTTACATTAAGTGCAGGGAGACGTGCGTAAAGCGAGCATGATGTCATAAAGTGCCCCGTGTTTAAAAAACGGTGGAAAAGATTTTGTTCCTCATCCTAGCAACAGTGAATGTGCCATTAATGACCCGTTATTCACAGCAATCCAAACCCCCCAATGTCAGCACACAGACTTTTGAGACAAAACGCACAGCACATCTCGGAGCATGAGTAACAGCCAGCCAGTCCAACTTTAACGGTGCTATTTGATTTTTACAGATATAAAAGTTGGGGAGTACTGCAACAAGTGAAAGATTCGATCATAGGCCGTAGCTCGACCGACTCGTTGCACAGGAGAGCAGCAGCGGGCGAAATGCTTTCCACTCCCTCCCCTCCTCTCTCTCTCTCTTTCTCTTCCAGTCTTCTCCATTCCATTTCCACCACGACGAGATGAAATATTCCAACCAAACCATTCAGGGCCCCCGTTTTCCTGCAGTGTCACAGCACGGCAATAATGGCAACTCAGAGCTCCGAAAAAGCTGTACATACGAATGTGTTGGGAGGCATTTTTTGGAGGCGTTTTCAGTTGATGGAAAGGAGGAGCACTGCAGCTTCTCAATGAGCAAATGCATCTTCAGGAATGAAAAATGTAGAGTTTAAATTGCCGCTATATATATATATATATATATATATATAAATATATATATATATATATATGAATATATATGAATATATTTTTGGGAAAATGAATTATCCCCCCTTTGATTGATTCATTTGTCAATGAATTCATCAGCCATCTATCAAATGTTAAATATTTATCTTCAAATCTACTTTGTGTAGCTATTTCTATAGAGAAAACAAAGCCCTCGTCTTTGTCCTCATACAAAGGAATTGGTGCTTTTGTTTTCATTTAGCTTGGTAAAGGAAGGTGAGTGTTGCTGTCTCTGTCAGGCAGCTGGTGATGACATTGACAGCCCTCAGCTCAGAGTGTACATGGCAGGTGGAGGTGCCACAGGGGTCATGGCTGTATGGCACGTAGTCGTATATAAGGGCTATTTCCACTGTAACCCTTTCTATAACGTTGCCCTGAGAGGTTTGAATTCCTTGCCGTTCACCCGTTCCACCCCATGCCCTTTCCTTTCAGACAAATGAATCAACCAACGGGCATGCTTGCATGGCCTGACTCTTGGAGCTTGAATATCTGCTGGATGGGATAGATGTGTGCTTGTCGTGTGTACAATAAATTTAAAAAAACTTGCCTTAACCATGACTGACAGTTAAAATGATAAAAAAATTTCACTTGCATCCCACTAGTTTCTTGGGGGAGGCTGAGGAGTGCTGACACTTTCCAGTTCCTCTGCTATTCAACTGTGACTGTACATGCTGCTATCTCATGCAGTGATATTCCTCTCAAAGCCAAATAAAGACATTTATGAACCAAACTTTCACTGCATCTCTGTGTCTTTAATGTCATGAAATAGCATACAAGCATAGAACTGAACAACAGAAAATACATAAGATGAGATATTTAAACTGCTATAATGTAAATGATATGAGAAGAGGTTTTTATTGGGACACTGTGAAAAAGATGATTAGACATGAATGACATTTCACTTCATAGTTGTTTGGTGAATGCAACAGAAAAACTATTATTTCTTCAAATATAGTGTTTCAGAGTGTTAAGCTAGTGCAAAGTGTAATCATGTATACTGAGTATATAACATGTATAAACACTTAACAGTGAGGGGGAAAGCGGTAGTATTTTAATGCACAGTGTTGGATTGATTCTGCTGACAAAAACACATTATGCAGTTGGAAAGGTTTCTAAAATTGATTAAATATGACAAAGTTGAACTTAACAGAAAAAGGTAGCCTAACACATTAATACACACTGGTGTTTTTTCATCGTGCAACGTCATCTTCCGTATTCAAACATGTACACTACTTCTTAGTGTTCAACCTTAAAACCTCTTTATTTCTGATGCCACCTATATTCATTTACAACGACATTAAGCAGCGAAAGCTTCCTCACTCCATATGACAAGGACCTTGAGTTCTTACATATCTATCAACTTACTTCACTTTAGACATTTATTGTTTTAACCTAAGTTGAGACTTACAGATGTACACTCCCTTTAGCTGTTAAAGGCAAACATACTGGTTGCTTTTCAAAGATACACTAAGGTGTATCAAGATGCACCACTGTATTATCTACCAGCATCAGCTTAGAATAAAATGGGGCTCTGCTGGTGCCAACACTATATCTTTTTGGGTGGAGTCCAATGCATCCAAATTGAGCTGAAAATGCCACCGGGGGCATTGCAATGGCATATTGGCAGGGCCAGGGCAAAGCTAGCGTGGAGCCCCCTGCAACATAGTAAACAGTTGAGTTGTGAGGGGACTAATGTTGTTTGGGCCTGAGACACTTTATCACTTGGTTGGGGACAGGGCCATTTGTCTCTTGACAATCTCTGGATGGCACAGCCAGTGCCGATAAGAAACACCACTGGGCGTGGGGCCAGGACCTGCAAGGGTGGTGCTTGCTGGGGTTACCACAGAGGGAGGCTAATGGCCCACTGATTTACCAATTACCACTAATGTAGGTCTGGGTCAGTTGAAGGCTTCCCGCCTTACTCAAAGACACTTTTATAGCATGTTATGATTGTTATATTGGAGGAAATGTGCTTTCTTTTACCCAAAAAGAAGAAACACAAACATCTATGCTTGCAGTCACAAGCCTCCACATCTCCTTAGCCTTCGGGCTGCCGTCGATCCTTTTCGCTAATGGGCGGAGTGCACAATGTCTGCTGGGTGTTACTATTGGCTCATCTCAGCCTCTGTATACTCAGAAGTGAACGATTGGGCTGGCCAAGATTGATGGCATTTGCTAACGCTGGCCCACAGCACAGCTGTCACAAGCAAGAACTTCATCACAGCCTGAGACTATTTGTTTTCCTGCAAGGCTGTAGTCCTCTGTGTGTGTGTGTGTGTGTGTGTGTGTGTGTGTGTGTGTGTGTGCGTGTGGGTGTGTGTGTGTGTGTGCGCGCGCGTGCGTGTGTGTGTGTGTGTGTGTGTGTTGTGTGTGTATTGTGTGTGTGTGTGTGTGTTTGTGTGTGCTTGTGTGTGTGGGTGCGTGGGATGGAGAATCAGCAGTGTGGCTAAATCATTATCAACACTAACACACAATCAATTAAACTGTCAGGAAAGCAGGAGGAAAGCAATATGGACAAACGTTTTTGACTGAAGTGTCAGATGAAAAGGAGCACATGAGCTTCAGGGAAACAAAATACAACGTGATACAGGATAGCTGCAAACAATCTGATGCACTGCTCAGAACGATTAATCAGAAGCATGTGTCACTTTCAAATAGATTGCTCCATTGAGTCTGTGAAACTCAAGCGACCACTAAGTTATTTTTTTCTTAATTTAATCAAACTCAATTAAGTGGTACATGTTCACATAGATACACACATAGATAGTGTGGGTTTCTGTTTAGCACTCACAGCGTTAGATTTGATGTTAAAGGACATTGACATTTTGTGCTCATTTGCTTTCTTGCTGAAAGTTTTATGGGAATATCGATACCACAGTCACACTGACAGTCAGCAGCTGGTTAGCTGAGCTTAGCAGAAAGACTGGGAATGGGTGCGGCAAACAAGTAGCCTGGCTCTGGCCGAACATAATAAAAAATAAAGGGTTTTTAGAGTCATAATCAAAAATAAGGATGCTCATAAGTGCTCTTGGTACCAGAGAACCCTAGGACCAAGGTGGTTGATCGATTTTTTAATCATATCATCTGATGTGACGCCGCATGTTTGGGACACTCTGGTTAAGAGAGAGTTCGAGCTTGAACTGATCACCATCCAGTGAGTGAGTTAAGTCAAAGGATGGAGGAAGATTCTGAACAGACCTGGTAAGCCCGAACAGGTAGGGTGGGTGAACTTGTAACGTCTGGAGGACGCCCCTGTACAAGACTTGACTTCCATTGCTGAAGGTGCAGCATGGAGGTGTGGCCTCAACGTCTTGGGTGCCAACTGAAGAGGTAATCAGACGGTGGAAAGAGCACTTTGAGGAACTCCTGAATTCGACCTACATGCCCTCTATGGTAGAGCTGGAGGCTGATGGGGGGGTCATCGTCAATTCCCCAGGTGAAAGTCGTTGAGCCAATCAAAAAAGTCCACAGTGGCAATGCTCAAGGAGTGGCAGACCTTCCCCTTACAAAAAGGGTGAACAGAAAGTGTGCTGCATTAACAGGGGTATCACACTTCTTAGCCCCCTGGTAAAGTCTACTCCAAGGTTCTGCAATGAGGGTTCGGCCGATAGTTGAACCTCAGATTGAATAGAAACAATCTGTGTTCTGTCCTGGCCGTGGAACAACAGACCTGCTTTTCAGATCCGGATCTACATGGGTTTTGTGGATCTAAAGAAGGCATTTGACCGGGTTCCCCGGGAGTACTCTAGGAGACGCTGCAGGATTATGGGGTTAGTAAGGGCCATTGAATATAGAACTATGTCCAAGTTCTCAGCATTAAGTCAAACTTGTTTCCGGTGGGGGTTGGCCTCTGTCAGTGCTGCACTTTATTACTAATCCTGTTTGGCTGTGGATCTCATCGCTGCTTTTTGCAGATAATGTGATCCTGGTGGCATCATCGGCCTGTGAGGCCTTGACTTTAGCCCTCACTGCTTCGGTACACACCCAAGTGTGAAGAGGCTGGGACGAGGATCAGCCCTTCACAATCTGAAGCCATGGTTCTTCTCTGCAGGAAACCAATAGAGTGCAAGGCAGTGAATGAGCCATTACCCCAAGTGAAGGAGTTCAAGTACCTTGAGGTCTTGTTAGCGAGTGAGGGGATAATGGAGCATGGAGCTGGAGAATTGGAGCAGTGGGGGGCGGCATCACACTCGCTTACCGCACTATTGTGATAAAAAAAAATCAACTGGGAGGAAGAAGACCCAGGACTACTGTATGTGCAGAGATTATATATCCACAGTTCCACACTTGCCTGGGAACGCCTCAGGATCCCCGGTCAGAGCTGGTTGATGTGGCACCGGGAAAGGGATGTTTGGGGTCCAACCTGACCCCGGGTAAGCGGTTGACGATGTGAGTGAGTGAGTGAGTAAACTAAAGTTATAACATGACTCAGAGAGCCAAAGGTTCGCTAGATGGATCGGGTCACTTTTGGAAAGAGCCATCTAGCTGTTTCCCGCTGTTTCCAGTCTTTGTACTAAGCTAAGCTAACAGACCGCTGCAGTACCTTCATTTTTAGCCTACGATCATGAAAGTAACTTGGCTTCTAATCTAATTTCGACATGCAAACAGGTGTGTTTACTAAATACAAGAAAACTTTATTTTGAAATGATTCATCATTCAACTGAAAAATGTTATGTTACACAGCTTTGTTATCAGCATTACCTGTGATGTTTAAACACTCATAATTTACATTCCACAGTAATCTTTCATTTGAATTCATAATTTTTCCATAATTGTAAATCCACACAGTTAAAAGATATAATATTGTTAAATCCAAGTTTCCGTGCTACTCAAGCCTTCCTCTGTCTGCATGTGGGGCTCAGTATGATTGATGCTCTATCTTTCAGGAGTGGGAGAGTTATGGCACACGGACCTGTGGGATGGAGGGTGGGATAGGGAGCGTGTCACAGGGCAGATTAATTGAAAATTCAAGAATGCGATCAATCCCGCAGCAGCTCTGCAGGCCGTGGCACGCTGCCGGCCGGCCTGGCAGCGGAGTCGTCCTTGATCTGGCCGTGCCGATGCTGTGTGCGTGCCGAGCTCTGCCGTCAGCACATTCTGTTGTTGTAGGGGTGCATACATAATTGAACCGCTCTCCTCCTCCTCCTCCCGTGCCCTCTCGAGACCCTATGGGCTATAGCAATAAATACTCAACCTCAGCATTTAACAAACACCCTTCCCTGTTCCCTGTTCCTGGGAGGCCAGCACTGTGTAATTACATTTCCTCTTTTAAGTGAGTTAAACACAGAGATACTGAAGAAAAAAAACACTTTACCATGACTTTGCAAGTGCACATGCAAGTGCTGGCATCCTGAATGAGAGCTTGTTTGAAAGTGGTTCTAAGACTTTCTGGGACTTTGTTATGTATAAAAGGTGGTTTCATGGCTTACAGATGACAACAACTAGGAATTTACTTTTTATATTAGGTTGCTCTAAGTTAGTACTTCCTTTAACAGTTCACAAAGCTGCATTCTGTCGGTCCAATCTTAGCCTGCAGCTCATTCTCCAGTTCAAGAATCACTCTCTTCATTCATTGTTTCTCTATGTCTTGCCCTTCCCCTCTTAATCTCCCTGTCTCTTTGTCTGTCTGTGTCTCTCTGTCTGTCTGCCTCTCTCCCTCTCCATGTAACTCCAATGGCTATATATAGACTTCTGCATTGCAGATGTCCCACAGCTCTGCAGTTCTGGAGAAGCTGCTGAGGAGTCCTAGCCAAAATTCTGGCTGCCTGACTAAACACACACACACACACACACACACACACACACACACACACACACACACACACACACCACACACACACACACACACACACACACACACACACACACACACACACACACACACACACACACACACACACACACACACACAACACACACACACACACACACACACACACACACACACACACACACACACACACACACACACACACAGGGCCCAGGCAAGCAGAAACAACAGACTACAGTTTGCGCCACAGGATGGAACAGTTCCAGCATGACAGGACTCTACACAGTAGCAGCAGCAGCGTACATGTGCAGCAACGTCCTAGCAATCACACTGCAGCAAAGGTGAAGTGCCCCCCACAGAATAGAGTCAAAAGCACTGCAGTAATAACAATGTGGGAGTGGGTGGGTATATGAGGGTGTTCTTATTACCGTGCTTGTTTTGCTGAACTGTTTCACCTGTGTTCATGCAATCTTGTTTTGATAGCATTGCTGAGTCATGGCTTCTCTCTCTCTCTCTCTCTCTCTCTCTCTCTCTCTCTCTCTCTCTCTCTCTCTCTCTCTCTCTCTCCCCTCTCTCTCTTTTTAAAGCGTTAGTTGTGTTGAAGCCTCAAGGACAGATAAGGAACAGAGGCACCCATTTGTATGTAAATAATAATAAGGTTGGTGAAAAACTGATGAAATCAATAAAAGATAATGTGAAAGAGTGCAATGTGTACAATCACAGCAAAGCCAGTTATTAAAGAATGAAACAAAATAGGATCAATGAATAGAACCTTTCAGGCAGGAATATCAAGGCTGAGTAGAATGAATGACATGAATCAGTTAAGTCCCACAAAAATGACAGCAATTCTTCCATTTGTCGATTCAGATTGAGTTCTGAGCAAAAAAAAAAAAAATTAGATGAAGGGACAACATTGATTTAAACTCCAATACCATGATAATAATAATGTGTTTTGAGATTGTGTGCAGGACATTTTGAGCTTGTTATTTGACTTTAATATTTGTCACATATCTTAAAGGTTGTTGTAATATCAATACCAGGATAATCTTAAATAATTGTGTTACAGTGATCTAGCCCTGTTAACACCATTCATCAAGTGGTAACAGAGAAAGTGAACCCCCTACAATGTGGTGTCAGACCCTATTGAACTGTTGTATTTGGGCCGCAATGCTCACCCACCTTTCTCTTCTGCTGCAACAGCAGTAGGCTATTAAGTATTTATAAGTGCTGGCTGGTGTCAGGCCACGGAGCTGACACACACACGCACTCCCACGCACGCACCACACACACACACACACACACACACACACACACACACACACACACACACACACACACACACACACACACACACACACACACACACACACACACACACACACACACACACACACACACACACACACACACACACACACACACACACACACACAATAACAGTCTGTGAGCTGTTGCTGCCACTTGGTGTTAAAGTTGCAAATTGCAGATCGTGTTCCATCCTCCACTACCATTTCAGAGGTAAACTTACATTAAACTGATGATTCTGAAATTCTTTAACGAAAAGAACACAGACCTGCTTTCATATTTTCAATGTAGTATAAAACATAGTGTATTGATACATGTGTGAATCAGGAGTAACAGATCAACACTCATTTTCATAAGGCTTAAATTTTACCAAGAATTTATAAGTGAGGTCAGACTCATCAGGAAGCCACTCTTAGTATATACTGTACTAGGCTGCACATTCATGTATAGCTAATGCTGTGCAGTTTCTTCTTTACGATCAACAATTGTAGCAGTCTAACATAGACATAAATGGTTATTATTATGTCTATGAGTCTAACCACATAACAGTATTTATCTTGAATACAGCCTTCACCGCCCATGACATCAGAGGACCCTGTTATCAATTCAAGTTAACCAGAATACAATATCATCACACCACTATACCTTCAAGATAAAAGCTCTTGTTGAAAAGGCAGATTTGAACAGCTATGAGTAGGCCTATATGAAAAATGGATTTGTATTTCTTGTGTTAAAAAAGCCATCCCACCATCAAACACCTATAACACCACAGACAAACAGAGGTAAGATAAATCCAGGTTACTTGCCAAATTGTGAAAAATATTTTTGTGTCAAAAAGGAGAAAACGGATTAAAACAGTGTCTCTAAAGGAGGTTGTGTGCTTTAAATTCTAGAGCATATAACCTCATTCAGGGGATGATGAAGGAAATTGTCTTTCAGAGTCTTTTCAGACAATGTCCTCCATCATACCCTGTCCAGTAATTGCGTGTGGATTTTTTTTTAAATTGGACACCTTATCATTTAAAAGCTTCACACTTTCATGCCAGCCCTGTGCAGATAGACATCTTTCTGCAGCTCACCCAAACAGAAGTTTAGAATTGATCTAGCTGAAAGAGCATAGATGGAATTAGAAAGTACAGGAAAGTAGATTTCTGTTACATTCTTCTTTTAAATGTATACAACATGAAAATAATTATAAATTCAGTAGGCTAAAATTCCGACAAATTTAAATCTCTGTTAGAGTAAATTGACGAAAAAAAAATCCCAACGCCTAAATTATCTTGCATAAAATGTTCTTTTTAATCTTATCCTGGTCATATTTGTTCTATACACATATCCTGGAATCGGTAAACGTAAACTGTATTCCTATTTTGGTTGAGGTTACATACAGATACATCCTTCATACTTATTCTAGCCCAAAGGCTTTATTTTGAAATCCGGAAGTCTGTTTATATTGTGTTAGCTGACTTTATAACGGCTTACACCGACAGGGTTTTTATCGTGTGAAAAGTGTTGCAGTGCAAAATAAAGATAGAAGCTTAGCAGAAGATCTGCCAGTCAAAAAACGAGTTAGGGTCTCGGAGCCACAGGCCCTTCGATCTGCAAAGATGACAGAGCTAAGGCAACGTGGAGCCAGAGACACCGAGTCAACGTTACAGCAGCAGCAGTCAGAGGACAAGGTAACGTCAGCCAGGAGACCCAGTCCTGCCCTTTGAAAGCGATGGCTAACATCAGCTAGCAAGCTAGCCATTCAAGAGTTGGCTATCTAATTATATCCTGCGTCTCGAACAGCTAAAATGTCTTGTCAAGTTAAAACTTGTCTTTTGAACGTTGGTTCTTCCTTTCGGCACAGACGCTTACTTAGCAGAGTGACAGCTGTAAATTGAAAGCTGTTAAAACCACTGAAATGCGCAATACAAATCATCCGCCAAACTGCTCCCATTTTAGACTTGATTGGTTGACGCTTCTTACGGTCTTCCTGGGGGTGCTTTTGTCGGAAAAACAACAGGCAAACCAAATGCACATGCTTACAATTTATAGAAAGTAACGCATGCTTTCTTTTGTCAGGTATATATGCCGACATAATAAATGGCTCTCATTGTATGGTTAAAAAAAAAGGTAAAGCTACATTGGAAATTGATATTTGTATGTTATGCTAAACAAAGTAACGGAAAATTGCAAAACATTCGATGGGTGTGTGACGGTACGTGTTGCATCTAGCCACATTCACGTACGTCCTAGGCTACGTAATCGCTGAAACGCTCGCTGTCGCCTCCTGTTTATTTATTTTTGTATAGGCCTTTTATATATGTCACTGTTTTTCCAACAGTGTCGGCTAAAGCCAGCTGTTTACTTGAGCTAGCTTGTTTACGGTCTGGGCTCGCTGACATCTTCCCCCCTCAGTATAACAACATTAGCTGGTCTGGTCTGACTGCTACAGCAATTATAACCGCAGCTGCCTCAGTCACAATGCGGAACGATACTATCGTTCCTCTCGAGTTGTATTCAAACTGCAGGGAGGATAAATGCATCATCTGTTTTCAACATGGATGGCTTATAGTCCTGTAGTCAGAGCCAAGAAAGGGGCGTGGTGGTGGAGTGATGGACGGGGGAGATCTATCTAGGACGAGAGGACATGATGATCACAGTAAATTGAAGAGCAGCTAAAAGCAGATAGGAAAGTGGTGGAGGCATGAGCTGCAGCGCTGAAACAACCACAAAGCTCATGTCAGGGGATTGGTCATTTAATAGTGAAAGCCTTTCATCTCAATGCTATGACTATTTCTTCTATCGGTTATTATGTTGTTGTTGTGTCTTGTGGTCCTGATGTGCCTTTAGAGCAGCCCAGCAGAGAGCACTTAATGAAGCTTCCCTTGTGGCTACTAATGCAGCGGGCATGTCAGGTTATGCAATCACAATTAGTTAATTGCTTTTAACAATTAGGAACAGTGCCGTTTAGGTAATATTTCGACTATATTAAGAGGCAAAACTGATTTACTAGGCTATATCTATTGTCTCTTTGTCATCAGTTGAACATTATTACTATTCATTACATGTGTAGTACTTACCATTACAGAGCAGCCATTATGTATGTGGCTTCTTTATTTGTCAGTAGTTTGTGAAGTAAAGCTTGTATGTTTCTAGACTAGATACATACTAAAGCCGTTTTCACATGTAGAGTTAATACCAGTCTTAATCCCATGTAAAGACAACATCCTGGTTAAGAACTAGGATGAAAACCCCACATCAGGCTGACTGTGAGCCAGCCTCTCCACCTGGAAATGACAGTAGTGCGAGAACTAGGATTTATTGAGTGGAGTGCAGATGTGAAGGCCATGATCCAGGCATCATAGTCATATAGGAACACGAGCAATATCCCACAACAGACATCCACAAGATGAAGTTTCTTACCACAGGTCGTAAAGCGGTTAGACATAGTGATCAAACCAAGTAAAAGGAAAGGAGATTAACCAATGTACTCTGGCCCCACTATGAACCTTTTTATCGGGATCAGCTTGATAAAAAAATGGCATTGGTAATGGATTGAGTATGGGGACATTTTGGTTAGGCATGGATTAGAGTGAAATCCAATCACAAATGTATTGGTGTTACATTGATTGAACTGTATAAAAGCTAAGGATGCCTGAGAATCCAGCTGTGACACCATTTGATGAGATGTGTGCGTGTGTGCATTTATTGATAAAGACATTCCAGAGTCCAGGCGATGTCCCCAAGTCCATTTGTAAATGACCCTTTTGAAACACACGTGTGGTCTTTGGTGATTCTTAACATCTTCAACTGTTGCTCTACAATTTTCTTGGCTGATGAAAATCACAACACAACACGGCCAAAAACCAGCATCTTAAACCGCCTCTTTTTGCTCTATATCTAAATGGTCTAAACATCTCTTACAACACCAATTAAAGACAGGGTTAGAACATATTTGTGCTCATCCTTTGATAGCTTTCAGATGCAGCTGTTTCTAATGAAGTGGAGATAAACAACAGAGACACACTGTAGCCACTGGTCCACCAAGAAAGGGAGGGAGTGTTTATGTGAAACCAGCGCCTATATTTAACTCAAGCATCCTGAATGACGGATATTATCTCCATGGAAACCAGCAGGCGGAGAATGGGTCTGTGTGTGTGTGTGTGTGTTTTATCTGGTTGCTGCTTATGCAGTCAGTTGGCGGGTTTTTGACAGCTGTTGACGGTGAACAGCACACTAGTTTTTAAGAGTATTTCATGTGATCTTGATGTTTGAATGTGAATTGAATTATCAATATAATTTGAGAAAAAAAACAGATTTTAGGTTTTTCTGGCTGAGTTGGTGCAGAGAGATGAGGGGGCTGGTTAGGAGAGCTTACGGACAAACACACTTACTGTTGCAGCTGTTCAATGCAATCCAACCTCATTATCATTATATCTTTCTGTAGATCCAACTGAAGCAATACACAGGTTATTATTGACACAAGAAAAGAAAAACAACAAATCAGCTTCATGTTTTAACAAGTAACCTTTCTATTTCAATGAGGTCATTTTCACATTTTCTGTGCAATAATATATCTTTACCATTATTAGGAAAACCTATTATGCTTATGTATAGGTCCAACATTGTTCTTTTGGTTTCTACTAGAAACTGTTTTGATAGTGTAGTGTGGAAAAAAAACTCTTGTATTTCTCAATGACATTGCTGAATCTCCTCTTTTCAGCCTTTGTCTGAAACACTCTGTATTACCTAAGCCTCGCCTTCCAAAAAGCCAGGGCTGCTCTCATTGGCCAGTTACCCACGTGGGGGTTTTATTCAGGGGGATCTGGGGGTGTGCTTGTCACAGGTGGAGGTGGTGCTAGGTTAAGCTTGTAGACACACTCGGGACCCATAGTTACAGTGTTGTGCGAAAGTTTGTGAACCCCTTGAGCCTTTTGGAATTTTATTTATTTTAACCATTATTAATTCATTTTTTTCAATACCAGTATTTTTTATATGAAATAACAGATGTTTGTTTATCAATTCAACATTTTTATTTTCCAGAAATCAATTGTTAAAACAGTTAAAACAAATTATTTGACAAATGTTGTATGTGCAAAAGTTTGTGAACCCTAAGCTGCATTGCTTAAATCGAGCAGGTTGACACAATCAGGTGGGCCAAATTAATTGATGAAATAGACCAATGTAATGAGAGATCTTTAGGGAAGAAATTGGGTGCCACTAGCTAAAACAAAGATAAAACCAGGTCAGTTTAGGCCCACCAAACTGAACCCATACAGGTCAGACATGCTAAAAGGGAAAGAAATCTCAGAAGATCTCAGGAATAGAGTTGTGATGCTGCACATTTGTCTGGGGACAGCTATAAATTAATTCAAAAAAAGTTTGAGCTCTATCGGTCCACCGTGAGGCAAATCATCTACAAATGGAGAGCTTTACGAGTGACTAAACATCTGCCTAGAAGTGGACTTCCTTCAAAAATATCTTCAAGCGCCACAAGAAAAGTATTTTTTTAGTTAAAAGCCAACCCACACATTACATCTAGTGATTTGCAGACCTCTCTTGCAACATCTGGGACAGATGTGCATGGTTCCACAATAAGAAGAAAACTCAGTCAACATGGCTTTCAAGGGAGGGTTGCTGAAGAAGCCTCTGCTCTCAAAAAAGAACAAAACTGCTTGTCACAACTTTGCCAGAGAGCACCTGGAGATACCTGAAGTATTATTCTGTGGACAGATTTGTCCAAAATTGATCTGTTTGGTCATAACCAAAACCACCATGTTTGGGCAAAAACGCAACTCTGCCTACCACCAAGAGGACCTTCTCCCAAGTGAAGAATGGTGGTGGCAAATGGTCTGCAAATCTCCAGATGTAATGTGTGGGTTGGCTTTTACCTGAAAAATCCCTTTTCTTGTGGCGCTTGAGGATATTTTTGAAGGAAGTCCACTTCTAGGCAGATGTTAAGTCACTCTTAAAGCTCTCCATTTGTAGATGATTTGCCTCACGGTGGGCCGATGGAGCTCAAACTTTTTTATACGAATGTATAGCTGTCCCCAGACAAATGTGCAACATCAAAACTCTATTCCTGCGATCCTCTGAGATTTGTTCCCCTTTGAGCATGTCTGACCTTTATGGGTTCAGTTTGGTGGGCCTAAACTGACCTGGTTTTATCTTTGTTTTATCTAGTGGCGCCCAATTTCTTCCCTCAAGATCTCTCATTACATTGGTCTATTTCATCAATCAGTTTGGCCCACCTGATTGTGTTTACCTTGCTCGATTTAAGCAATGCAGCTTAGGGTTCACAAACTTTTGCACATACAACATTTGTCAAATCATTTGTTTTATCTATTTTAACAATTGATTTCTGGAAAAGAAACATGTTGAATTGATAAACAAACATCTGTTATTTCATATAAAAAATACTGGTATTGAAAAAAATTAATTAATAATAGTTAAAATAAATACAATTCCAAAAGGCTCAAGGGGTTCACAAACTTTTGCACGACACTGTATGTTGAAAAACATAGAAAAGTTAATTTTGCACAATAGGTCGCATTTTAAAATATACACTGATTTGAGTGATTATATTATATTTTGATGTTATAACAAACACATCTTGTCAAAACTGAATTATCTGGTATTAGATAATACACATTTAGTCTATTTAAGAAAGGGAAATAAAGTTAGAAATGTTCTAGCTTAGCCACTGCTGTTAAGGTAAATGTGTGGTTGATAGCATAGTGGAGATTATGTGTAAAAAGCAACAAAGGTGTATCATTAACAGATTGATATCCAGCTGCAGTTATGTAGCACTGTGTAATCGTCAAAAGCCCCAGAATTAAAATGAGTGGGTGTCACAACAGCAAGCTGACCATCTGCTGTGTGAACGTGATGGGACATCTCGGAGCTAATTCTGTCGCCAGCAGCAGAGAGGTCAGTGGGGGGGAGTGAGGAGTGAAAGGAAGGACAGAATGAACTGAAAAAAGCTCCCTGTAGTCTAGTGAAACCGAGGACATCCACACTCTGATTGTGGTTACCATGGAGAGACAGCTCTGACAAATGAACAATATGGATGGAGGTGATTTGGTGCAGTGTTTAGCTGCCCACACACAACCCTGGGCTGCTGTTTGCTAAGAACTGGATGCTGCTCACCCTGCTATGATCAAACTGCTGCTGCACAGACTACTAGTGTGTTGTGAATTAGGTTGTACACAGGGTGTTTATAATAGGACTAGACTAACACAGTTTGACCAGTGGAGCTTTAAAGGTCACATAGTAGGCCCACTTTCAGGTTTAGAAAAAAAAAACTACTAGCAAGAGAGAAACTCTTCTTTTCCCCCAGTTTTTGAAGGGTGGTGTCTTTTCTTTTCTTTTCAAAAAGCAAGAAACACATTTAGGCCAACAATACTCATACTGTTATTGCCAGTAAATATAATTAACCAAAGCTACTGGTTCCAGGCTGATCGTAGACGGAATGTATATTGCTTTCATGAAATGCTCGTGGTGTAAGATTGAAATGTAAAATGAGATTACTGCTCATATGGTTTTAAAGTGATGGAGTGATGTGCTCTCACTGACACTGACATGTTTATGGAAACAAAACTTCTGTAGTGATGGTTATTGACACAAATGTTCAGCTCAGGAAATCAGATGAAAGTTTGTTTCAAATGAAGCTAAGGAAAACGGTGAATAAAATGCATTTCTTGGTTGAGAACTGCAGTTTTAGTCCAGGGAGCTGTGGTTTGTTTGCATTTAAAGGGCAAGAAGAAAACCAAGCGCCATCTATCCTAGATGTGGTTTACCCTGTGGCAGTGGTTCTAGTTTGAATGTCTGAGACATATTTACATAACTTAAGCTGCACAGGCCCTTTGTTGCTGGAAATATGTAAATACAGTCAAATGTCATATTCTTATTTATGCTTCCTGTCATTCTTTGGTTGCACCTGTTGTCCCCATCAAGGCAAGGCAAGGCAAGGCAACTTTATTTATATAGCACATTTCAGACACGGGGCCACTCAATGTGCTTCACAGGGTCAAAAATTAAAAATACATCAAGTATAGAACAGACACACAAAAAAGAATCAAATTTAAAAACATGGATAAAAATACACCATTTAAATAAAATAAATAAAACATTTGAACAAAAATAAAAATTACAGGTTAAAAGGGAAACAGGAAAGTCTTGAGACCCGATTTAAAAGAGCTGAGAGTCTCAGCGGACCTCAGACTCTCTGGCAGTCCGTTCCAGACTTTGGGCGCATAAAAACTGAAGGCAGCCTCTCCCTGTCTAGTCCTAGCTCTGGGGATTTTTAAAAGACCTGTCCCAGACGACCTAAGAGCCCTGGTTGGTTCATAAAGGATCAGCAGATCAGCAATGTATTTTGGCCCTAGACCACCCAGGGCTTTGTAAACTAACATAAGTATTTTAAAATCAATTCTCTGTTTGACAGGAAGCCAGTGTAAAGACCTCAGAACTGGGGTAATGTGATCCACTCTCTTGGTCCTAGTGAGGACTCGAGCAGCAGCGTTTTGAATTAGCTGAAGCTGTCTGATTGACTTTTTAGGAAGGCCTGCAAAGACACTATTACAGTAGTCAAGTCTACTAAAAATAAATGCATGGACAAGTTTTTCTAAGTCCTGCTGAGACAGTAGCCCTTTAATTCTTGATATATTTTTAAGGTGGTAGTAGGCTGACTTAGTAATTGATCTAATGTGTTTTTTGAAATTCAAGTCTGAATCTATGACTACTCCAAGATTTCTAGCTTGGTGTGTGCTTTCTAACATAACAGATTTAAGCTGGGCGCTGACTTTTAATTGTTCATCCCTGTTACCAAAGACAATTACTTCAGTTTTGTCTTTGTTTAATTGAAGAAAGTTTTGGCACATCCAGTCATTGATTTGTTCAATGCACTTACTTAGTGCTTGGATCGGACTGTAGTCTCCTGGTGATATGGTTATGTAAATTTGTGTGTCGTCTGCATAATTATGATAACATAATTTGTTCTTGTTCATAATCTGAGCTAGTGGGAGCATGTAGATGTTGAACAGAAGAGGCCCAAGAATGGAACCTTGGGGGACCCCGCATGTAATATTTGTTCTCTCGGATGTGAAATTGCCTATTGATACATAGTAGTCTCTGTCCTTTAAGTATGATTCAAACCAGTTTAGTACAGTTCCAGAAAGTCCAACCCAGTTTGCTAGTCGATCTAGTAATATGCTGTGGTCAACTGTGTCATCACTACAGCATTATAACTGCCAGTGTCTGTCTGTCTGTCTGTCTGTCTGTCTGTCTGTCTGTCTGTCTGTCTGTCTGTCTGTCTGTCTGTCTGTCTGTCGTTCAGGGTTCGGACAGCGAGCAGAAGGTGGAAAAGGATGGAATGTCAGACAGTGAATCCAAACCGGACTCAGGTCTCCCAGAGGTTCCAGTCCCTGCTGATGACACCCCCGAGGTTTTAAACAAAGCCCTGTCTGGACTCTCCTCAAGGTACCAGCACTGTGGAACAGAATTCTGTTGCTGTGCTTCTAACTCTCACTTTTACAATGTTTCACAATATGGAGATGCAATGATTCATACAAAGGCATCCCTTCATCTAAACACCAGATAGGAACCACTGAGCTGTTGAACCAGTGTTCCAAGCAGTAACAGGCACCGCATATATTTGCAACTATATACATTATCTACTATTGTACCAACCTGTACCCTTGGTTTCATTTTATGGAAATTAATATTAATTATTAATAGTATATCTGGCCAAAGAAACCGTTTCTTCTTCAGATATAGGATTCATTATCATACAAACATCATTCTCCGGTGCCATCTAAGTCAAAACATACGTCCTTGGTCAAAACATACATACTCCTACGCAGTTTTATTATCTCATAACAACCTTCACCATTTTTCATTTTCATTTCATTTAACTTTTATTTATCCTCGAGAGACCAATTGAGGGGTGACCCTCATTTACAATGCGTCGAGTTCAAACAAATTCAAAGGAAAAACAACAATACATTAACAATATTCAACGCAAATACATCAAATACACAACAACAGGTGAAGAGAAAAACAATTGAAACATTTACACATGGTGAAATTAAGTGGTAGCAATTAAATTAAATGGGTGAGAGTACAATTAGCCTAATTAAAACAGTTACAGGTAGAGTTTGACCATGAGGTCAGGTCAGAACTCTCTGTCAATTAGATGACTTGTTTTTAGATTCACAATGGCATGGTGTTTGTTTGTGTGTTTCCTTTTTAGATGGAGGAACTGGTGGGTACGAGGCATCCTCACGCTAGCCATGATCTCCTTCTTCTTCTTAATCATCTACCTGGGACCCATAGTGCTTATGATGATTGTGAGTACAAGCAGCCATGACACAATGTTGTGCACAAGCTTGGAATCCGCCTTCACTTTGGGAAAATGATTTACAATATATCCCGAAAGCCTGACGTGGGTCTTTGGCGAGGGGCAGGAGAGCTCTCTGCATCAGCTGTATGCTTGGCCAGCAAGTGTTATTCAAGACTTGAAATGCTCCGGTGTTAACTCGACAGCAAATGCAAATAACTTTTGTCTCGTCTGGCAGGGCTTTGAAGATAAACTTACCATTCAAAAGACCCTTTCCTATATATCCATTTCTTTACACGGAGGCTTGTTTCTGGTTGTGATCGTTAGGATACACAACGTTACTGCTTCATCACATGCTCATAATCACAGAATATTCCCCATTCATTTGTGTTAACATGATATTAATGTGTTAACTTTGACAACCCTAGTATATATTATACATATCTATTATTAAGTAAATTTTGCTCATTTAGTTGCACAATATGTAGAAGTTATGCACCACATTCCATTATACTGTAAGCACACAAATAAACTTAATATCATGGATTAATGGGATCCAGGCTCTATAATAACTCAAGGGTATCTGCCCCTCATCTGGGAATTCCCTTAAAATAGGTCATTCAGCCATTTTGTGTCACTAGAACACAAGGACAAGACACACACAGACACACACACACACACACACACACACACACACACACACCAACACAACACACACACACACACACACACTGTTCTGATTCCCCGGTAGTTTGGTCCCTGGTGACGCAGTGTTTCCCTGTGCAGGTCCTCTGTGTTCAGATCAAGTGCTTCCAAGAAATCATCACCATCGGCTACAGCGTGTATCACTCCTACCACCTGCCCTGGTTCAGGACGTTGAGTTGGTGAGAACACACACACACACACACACATAATATCACACATTCTACATAGGTGTCACCAGCACACCGTAATACAATACATCCTCGCTTGCATCTTTCTCACTGTGTCGTCTCATGTGTTATTTCATTGCAGACTTCCTGAGGTTTGTTCTCTGAGCTGTTTCAATCCCCCTGTAGATTGTAGAATAATTAAGCAAATTAGCACCATGGCGAATATGTTGTGAATCATCAGTGCTGTTTGATTTTAGCATTAGCTATGTACAGTATAGCGTGATAGCCAGAGCCCTGACATTCACTATGCCCTGAACTGAAAAGCCACATTACAAATCTAAACTGTATTCCATGTACAGTTAGTCATTTGGACCGACAAAAACCCCTTTGGCCTTGTAACATTGGTCATGCAGGGAAGTGAGTCACTATCTCAGACTCACTGTTTTTTTTTTCTTCAGGCATACTGAATGTAGAGTCTGATTGGCTGCTGTCTTTAAAGCATTGAGATGTATCCATGTGTCCCTCCCCCTCCAGGTACTTCCTGCTGTGTGTCAACTACTTCTTCTATGGTGAGACGGTGACGGATTACTTCTTCACTCTGGTGCAGAGGGAGGAGCCGCTCCGCATCCTCAGCAAATACCACCGCTTCATCTCCTTTGCCCTGTACCTCACAGGTACAAACTGACTGACACTTTTACCCAACGCCAAAACACTAACATTATAACTCGACTCCAGCCAAACACAGGTTTAATTTATGAATACTTTCTACTAGAAAGTGACTTTAAATTCTAACCTGGCCTAATCTAAAGAGGCCAAGACAGTAGTTAGTTAATGTCCCCAAGTCCTCAATCAATTTAATACATTTACATTTGATCAACTAAAATCATTAAAACTTGCAGGGTAACATACAAATCAAAAAGTCACATGGTTAATGAGTGAGGCTACTGCTAAGCCTTTGATACTGCTACTTAAATTAATCTCAAAAGACAAAGTAGCATCAATCAAAAGACAATTTCTTATCAGGAAAATAGTTATCAGTATTAAGACAGTCAAACTTGAGAATGTTGTGTACATTATTAGGTAAGATACTTTAAGGTTGTCTATTTTAGGCCGCGTTCTAACTGGAGAAGTCCCTCTTCCTGTGCTGCAGGCTGTCGGTTATAGTAATTGAGTGTTACTTTAGCGGCTAGCTGCTGCCAAACAGGATGTGGAGAGGAAGGAAGCACCTCGAGTCTCTCTGCCTGTCGCTTACTTGAAACCAACTGATGCAGCTGCTCTCACATCTTCAAGCAGAAAGGCGTTTTAAGACAATGGTGTCATACAAAAGTGTCTTGCAAATGCTCAAATCCGGGCGTTTTAAATCCGGGCGTTTCAGAACAACGTACATGTTAGTCACTTTAGATGTTGGTGTCAAATCTAGAAAAGAGAAAATGTCAATCGAAAATGTTTTGGTAACCAGCTTTTTTCTAAGAGTTATGTCTGTCTTTTTTGTTTGTCTGACATATTCTTTGATGTCCTCTCCTCTCCTCAGTCCTGTACAGTATTATAGAGTGCTCCAGCAAACCCCTCACCTACTCACTGCACTACTGCACATTCACTCTGGGCTTTGTCTGAAATAGGTCAAGCTATATTTAGTCAGTGTTTGACCTAACCTGCCTCCTTTTTCAGGCACTACAGTCCTGGGTGTGCCATATATATCTATATAAGTATTTCACACTGTATTTGCGGTGTCATTGCAGGTTTCTGCATGTTTGTGCTGAGTTTGGTGAAGAAGCACTACCGCCTTCAGTTCTACATGGTAAGTGTCACCCTGCCCCCTTTCCTATCTGCCTTCCAGCCTCAAGGCTAATAGCTTATTGATGAGGCTAGCTGAAGTGTGTGTGTGTGTGTGTGTGTGTGTGTGTGTTGTGTGTGTGTGTGTGTGTTGTGTTTGTTGTGTGTGTTGTGTGTTGGTTGTGTGTTGTGTTGTGTGTGTGTGTTGTGTTGGTGTGTGTGTGTGTGTGTGGTGTTGTGTGGTTGTGTGTGTGTGTGTGTGTTGTGGTGTGTGTGTGTGTGTTTTTGTGTGGTGTGTGTGTGTGTGTGTGTG
Organism: Ammodytes dubius; assembly: GCA_026122265.1. NCBI lineage: Eukaryota > Metazoa > Chordata > Actinopteri > Uranoscopiformes > Ammodytidae > Ammodytes > Ammodytes dubius. The sequence continues at coordinate 7,908,026 of CM047507.1, forward strand.
GTTGTGTGTGTGTGTGTGTGTGTGTGTTGTGTGGTGTTGTGTGTGTGTGTGTGTGTGTGTGTGTGTGTGTGGTTGTGGTGTGTGTGTGTGTGTGTGTGTGTGTGTGTTGTGTTGTGTGTGTTGTGTGTGTGTGTGTGTGTGTGTGTGTGTGGTGTGTGTGTGTGTGTGTGTGGTGTGTGTTGTGTGTGTGTGTGTGTGTGTGGTGGTGTGTGTGTGTGTGTGTGTGTGTGTGTGGTGTGTGTGTGTTGTGTGTGTGTGTGTGTGTGTGTGTGTGTGGGGAATAGTGTTACGGCCACGGGAGAGAAAAAAAATGATAATTTTTCATTATGCACTCAAGAATAAGGTCAAATGAATAAAATGTAAATTGATATTTGTGAATGGAAATGAAATACAATGTTGAGAATACACTCAACCGGTAGGGTTAGGACTGTGGAAAAGTTGGAAAGAAGGTGACAGATTTGAACTTCCAGTATCAATAACTTATAAGCATAACGTAATTTAAACACAAACGATGCATCTTTGCTGTCGTAATATGGCACACAATGGGTGAGACAAGAGCGCTATCTAATAATTGAACACCGAGGCCAAACATCTCCGATACCTTCACTCTTTCACAGTGTAGGACAGATAGAGGACATCAGTAAAATGCATCACTTGTGTTTGAACAAAGTCTTGTGAGTTATTGATCCCGGAAGTTAGAATCTGTCAACATCTTTCCAACTTTGCCGAGGTCTGCAAATATGGAGTTAAATCTCAACATTGTATTTCGTCTTTATTCACAAATTTGTATTTCGACTGTATTCTCAACATTTCATATTTTTGCAGTGCATAATTAAAAACGTCTCTTAATAGAAACGCCGGGCATGCAGTCATTCCTATGACTTGTCGTGTTTACCAGGAAAAACAGTATTGTTGCTTGGTAACTCAAAGGCTTGTGAAGGTGTCTTTGTTCACATACTGACAGACAAGCGTTTTGCTCTTCTGTCTGCAGACCTTATGAAAATATTTATCTTGGGAGGGTTAGCAGAGCACACACAGTTTTTACAGCCACACATACACAATCACAACAACCTCTCCTGTCAACCGTATGGCCACAGTCTTTTGTTGGTGTGTGTGTGAGCCAGGAGTACAGCTAGCACTTAATGTCGATGGCGAGACCCTATCTATAGTACGCCCACATGTAATCAAGCAGTAATCGGATCTTGTTTTAAATTACCGTACTGTGGCTGCTGCCAGATTTCTGTCCTGGCTAATCTCTGTGCAGTCACAGCTCACAGTGACTCACAATAATAACAGCCTTGTATAGTAAAGTTTGAACATGCAGCACATGTCAACCTATCCCAGTGTAAACATACTCCATCTTGTCGTCTCGTCTCCACAGTTCGGCTGGACCCATGTGACTCTGCTCATAGTGGTGACTCAGTCTCACCTCATCATTCACAACCTGTTTGAAGGGATGATCTGGTAAGTCATCAGTCCTTTTATCAAAGTGCACTGTTGAACTAAATCAGCAGTAAAATGGGTGATGGTCCGCTATCCAAATAAAATTGTGTAGGCATCCAGCATGTACAGACAATTAGCTTGTAACAATCCTTACTCTTTCCCATTTTTTAAAAATAGCCTCACCACACATATTTTCATTGTATCTCATAATATGTCTGTGATGCATACTCCTCTATGTCTGAATAGGTTCATTGTGCCAATCTCCTGTGTGATCTGCAATGACATCATGGCCTACATGTTTGGTTTCTTCTTCGGCCGCACCCCTCTCATCAAGGTTGGTTCTATCACTGTCTATTATAAGTTTTATTAACCAGATGTTTAGACTATTTTTCAACATTTCTAGTATATTAATACCCAATATTTGTGTGGAGTGTGTTCTCCTTTTCCGAGTTTGGGTTTTAGGCCTCAAGTTTGTGTCAAACATAAGCCTCGTGGTTTGGACTTATCTTATGAATCCATTATTACTATTAAGTATTGTGTGGTGTATATAGTGATATATTGACCTGGTATCCACACGTTGACTGTTTACTCCCTGTTCAGCTGTCACCTAAGAAGACTTGGGAGGGATTCATCGGTGGGCTCTTCTCCACCATCGTGTTTGGCATCATGGTAAGATGGGCTTTTTTAATCTCATGTCCTTTTATAGAGAATTGTACATTTTGTGGAGGTGTGTATTTGCAGTGCAGTACTGGATGTTCCCATTGCAGGCCATATTAACAGACATTATCATATTAACATTAGACAGCTGTGACTGCATAGTAACTGAAGCGTTGCTCTCCTCCCAGCTCTCCTACGTGATGGCGGGCTGTCGCTACTTTGTGTGTCCCGTTGAGTTCAACAACGACACCAATAGTTTCCAGGTGGACTGTGAGCCTCCGGAGCTCTTCCAGCTCCAGGACTATGCTCTGCCCAGCGTCCTGCAGTCCTTCACTGGATGGGTAAGACTCGCCACATCTCTCTCCCTCACCCTTTTGCTTAACTTTGCGTTATGGCTCCACAGGTCACATTCAAACTAATGTGAATATGTATAAATTAAATATCTATATTTTAAAAGTGTGTAAAATGGCTAAAAGCTTTTTACAGTATAGCATGTTTGTGCAGCATCCTATTGAACATTTTAGAGACGGATACATGATGTCATACAGCCCCATCCGTAAAAGTTTAGAAACGTATATTCCAATTATGTGTATGTGATTTTAGTAAATTAAATTGTTTGTTTGTCTCAACCAAGTTAGTCTTTTCAGCTCACATGGACAATCACATTTCAAATCCAGTTTATAAATTCAGAACCAAACAAATTGGGAAAGACTATGCAATGTTAAATGTTTTGGTCTAACCCCCCTTTGTCCTCTCCACAGCACACGGTGCGTCTCTATCCGTTCCAGATCCACAGCATTGCTCTCTCTAGCTTTGCCTCCATTATGGGACCTTTCGGTGGCTTCTTTGCCAGCGGCTTCAAGAGAGCCTTCAAGATCAAGGTAGGGATGAGGGACGCCTGTTGCCTTCTGCTGTTCATTTTGTCTAGTTGACCTTCTTCTCATTTCTGTAAAGTCAACTTTTGATAGTGTAGATTTCCACTCAATATACTGTGTATTGTGCTTGTTTGTAAGAGTATTCCACAATTGCAAAACTGATGGCACTACATGTGTTCATGCTCTGTTCTTATGGGTTCAGAGTTGCGGTCCAAGTACATATTCTGTCCTTTGTCCCGTCAGGATTTTGCCAACACTATCCCGGGCCACGGTGGCATCATGGACCGATTCGACTGCCAGTACCTCATGGCCACATTCGTAAACGTCTACATTGCCAGCTTCATCAGGTAAAACACACATCTACGATAATGACACTTGAATACCAGGTATTTGAAATGAAGGTGGCAGATTTTACCTTCAAAATGAGTGTTCATTTTTTTAAACTATGGCTCATTAATTTCAGACCAAAGCTGCTGCATTTCTTGGTTTCCTTTTAAGGGTGCTCGGATTGATCGGAAAGTGATCGGTCTCATTACATTTTTTTTATTGGGGGTTGTTATTAACGGCGATCAGAGGAGCCAAATTTGATGATATAAAACACGCTGATATACTAAACTCCAGCAGGGGACCTCACACTTTCACTTACCTTAAAGAGCACCTATTATGCTTGTTTGTCTTTTCTGACCTATACATGTTGTTATAATGTTGTATAGTCATGTTCAACGATACCGAAGTGTCAAATAATGACATACTACATGCATTTAGACGTATTCCCTGACGACCGTCTGGGGTGGCTGTGCACAGTGCTCAAAACTAGGGTTCTGTTCGCGGCACACTAGTGCCTAATTTCCTGCATTTCGCTACTTGTTTAACATGGATTTCCATGTATGGTAATGCTGCTATACGCTCAGTGGGCGGTAGGCAGGGCAGACGGGGCAGAGGCAACGGGGTCTTAAAGAGAGTTATGTTTAGGCTTTAAAAAGAAGGTCTTCGCATGAGACGAAATACTGCAATGCCAGTGGGAGAAATAAAAAGGGATTTTTTGGACACTAAACTAAAATGAAGACCGTTTTGTAGTAGTCACAAAATAATAATCTGAACCTGAAAAATAGCATCATATAGGATCTTTAAATAATAACACAATACATAGACCGTGATCAGTGATGTTTATCTTCCAATACTGCTTTTGGTGATCGACCTTGAAATCCTGATCCTGTTGCTTTGTTTGTTTGTCATGGTTGTTGTGTTTGACGGTCCCTCCTCTCCTCTCAGGGGCCCCAACCCCTCTAAGGTCATCCAGCAGCTGCTGGCCCTGCGCATCGACCAGCAGCTCCACATCTTCAACTCCCTCAAGACTCACCTCACAGAGAAAGGCCTGCTGCCAATGCTGGAGGGGCTGCTGCATAGAGCTGCCCACCACACACACACACACACACACACACAGCCACACACACACATGCATACACACACACTGGCTTCCCTGACAGGGAGACCAGAGAGGAGGGCAGCAACCCAGGGCCCTTTGCAGCAAAGCGGAGGTCTGGGAGACTCGCAGTGCTTTGTGTGTGTGAGAGAGAGAGAGAGAGAGAGAAAAACAAAACGAACAACAGAAAAAACTACAGCCTTGGGTCATTCCATTTTCATTTGGGTATGAGAGTGGAGCATGTTTGTGTTCATTCATATATCCTCTGCGAATCATGTTTCCCCACACACCAGTGTTTTCAGGTTGAGTTAGTGAATTACTGTACTGTTACACATTTCCATTATAGCCAACTAGTATCTATTCTTCACACTGTTGAACAAAGTGTCGGTCAGCTGTACATTTCTACCTGTATACAGGATAACCTCTATATACCTTTTAATGTGTTTTAATATTTTTATTGTACTTTTTTTGTTTGTTCTGTTTAATTGCACTGCTCTCAACCCTGTTACTCACTGTATTGTTACCCCGGCTGCACCCACCCCCGCCCCCCTCGCCAAAATATGAGTTTTAATTTTCTTGGATGTTTCTATTTATACATAGATGGTTTTTATATTTTGTATGTTCTATTATATCTCAATGTCGTGTCCGTTTTTATCCAGTCTGAAATCACCTTGGCCATACGCTACGTGTATTTATGTCTTGTATGTGTCTTCTTCCTGCCTTTTCACTGCCATTCATCATTTCATGACCTGTCTTTGCTCCGCCCAATCACTGACATCATTATATTAGTTGTTATCAAGCAGTAATGCCCTACGATGCAGGGTGATGTTACCCTGAAGTATCCCGCAGGACCAGTGAATCTTACAAAGACAGGGCCCATGTTGTGAGTTAATAATTCTAATTTTCTTTTGTTGGTTATGTGCTGCTTTTAATTGCCACCTGTTCCTTAACAGGCTCCATGTAAAATAGTGTTGATTTTGAAAGCCAGTGCTACAGACACCAGCGCCCCTTTCAGCATAATAGTCAGTCTAGCCTCACATTGTTACACAGAAAGGACATTGTTTTTGGTTCATTTGACCCCATTTTGTCTTTTAATTTTTTATCAAGAGTTGTTACAGACTTTACACATCAGTATGGTGGTGGTACTGTTACATTGTTTTGCCATTGTAGGGATGTGGACAGCACTTGTTAAGGCACAGTGCTGTGTCTGTGTGTGTGTAGCAACACTTTTTCCAGTTGTGGTCAGGTTAGGTCAGGTTCCGCTATGATGTTCAGATTTGAGTTTACTATTAGAGTTCGCTACTTTACACAGGGCCATGTAGTGTTAAGGAGGTTTTACAGGGGGCTTTTGTGATATTTATGCCACTGGCAAATGTATGTTTCCCTTAGTGTTACAAATATAAAAGAAAGGCTGAAGATCCTCCAGTGTTGAGGTCATTTCTGTTTGAAACATTGCGAAGGAATTCTGTGTGTAGTTATCGTCTGTTAAAGGGTTATTCCACAGATTTGAGTTTAGAAGAGCGGTGCTGGAGTGAAAACTAAAATAACCCCCATGATTTCTAAGGGCTATCACATATTTAGTGCGGAGGCCTTACATTTGAGCAGAAAGCACGCATTAGGAAGCAAGTGGAAACAACAGTCAGGGTTGGATCTGATGAAAAATGTTGCATTGTGGGAAACTTGGGATCGAGTGTTAAATCCACACTATAGGGACAAGAGGTCAGGAAAACTCTGCCTCTTGATGCATCAGTTATGACCATTCTTCTTTCGATCTATCCCAAGTTGCCCTTCTGTGTGGAAGTGCAATACTTCATTTCTGTAGTCGTATTTAAAAAATGCCAACAAGATCTGCTTTGTGAATTTTTACTCAGTTGGATACATTAAAAAGAAAATCATTTTACTTGTGACTGGGCCATTGACTCCATTTAATGACTTGAAGAAGATTTGTGGGACTTTAGTGTTGGTGTTGTCTAGGAAAGCTAAAGTATATCGGGCTTCCTAGAAATGTCTAAAAGATTCCAAAACGCTTATATTTTTAGAAGTGTAAATCTGCAAATAGTCATTCAATAACAGTATATTCAGTGAATGTGGGTCCATCAGCCAGCCATACTCATTCACTCATCAGGCTGACTATCATGTCTGTATACAGTCATTACTTTGTTTCCATCTATTCCGTCAGTCACAGCCAGATGTACAGTGTGGAGGTTCGGTAATGTACTTTATAAAGGTGTTAATGTAACCCAGACAAAACAGCAATATAAGCATCAATACAGTAGTCGGTGTAGCAGGGATGTGATGGTCAGTATCTCTGTCTCTCTGTGTGTGGTCATAACGATCAGCTATACGAACAGATTTGAATCAATGTCACTTTGGAAAACAGTTTTCACACCTTAAATTTCCTCATCCGATTCTGTCCTTGAAAATGTACATTTATTTGAAAGCAAATTACTCCGATTATTTCATCACCCTGAATCTGCATTTTCTATCAGTTTCAGAGTTGATATCAATATGTTTTTGAGGTGGAACGAAATACTGTATAAGCCAAGCACCACTCTCCATGCTTTCCCCCACATTTGAATGTCACTATTTATGTTGATGTCAATTTATCCACGTGTTTGGTTCGACTTTTTAAAAGTATTTATTTTATTTGCTGTATGCAAACCAGACCTTGTCAAAGCTACTCTATTGTTGTCGAGTGTTCTTTAGTAGTTTTGCTTGGAGGAATATTTCAAGTGTTATTTTTGCCATATAAGAGAATATTTAGATAGCAGAGAAAGTATTTCCTCTTTTATTACTATTTGCCTCTTCTTGCTGTTAGTGCAGTTGTGTGTCTTCTATAGGCTCTTCCCTGGTATAGCAATCCTATGTCAACTTGTGTTTCGCAGGGCTAGTTGGAGCAATGCAGACAGTTGTGCGTTGCGTCATCGTCTCCCTTTGAGCAGATAGGAAGTTTCCGGAGAGTAACACGAGGACTGAGCGTCTAAGGACCTTGTGTATGGATCTTTATACACAGGTTTTAGCCTTTAGCCCGGCAGCTCTGAAACAGCCATTTATTTGCCTGGTGTTAGTATATGGCCACTAGAGAGAGCCGGAGCTCCTGTGTTGGGCCCATGCAATGAAAGCTTGGACCCTTTGTCGCTGCTGTTTGATACATTCCAGTATAGCCATCCCTGCAGTTAAGAAATGAAAGGATAGAGAATACATTTATAAAACAAAACCTGATTTATTTAATTTTATCCTTCATGGCCTCCGTGCTATTTAGAATCAACACAGTGCCACTTTGCCCCTGCCGGGAGCCTCTACAAAGGAATGTACGTGGAGTTGTGTGACTGACTGCCCCACATGCTGTGTAAGCTTCCCCTTTTGTGCACTTCTGATTTCATGTTTCTAGTTTTTTCTCTTATTAAGCTGTATGATTTTTCAGTATATTATTCTTAAAATTGTGCAATGGTTTGTGTTGAGCTGTACATTTGTCTAGAGAGAAAACGTGTACTCTTTGATGCTAAAATGTGCTTTTGCCTCGATACAAAGAAAATAAAAAGTTATAAAAATAAAATGCAATCATGTGGTTTGCTGTGTATGTGTGTGACCTGGTCTGTTCCCTCTTAACTTGCTCTCCTTCCCCATTTTGAAATAGATATTGACTTGATGTTCACACACGGCCACTGACGCATTTTATAATGGGCGCTTCTTTAAGCGTGGTCAAACAATACAATCACTGTATTTGTATTAGATGATTTTAATCCATATTCTAAATTCACATTAGAGTATATTTATGCACACACACTTACAATAGATGTTAGGTATATACTGTTGCACTAATGTCTGTTTGAGAGAGAACCAAAATGTGTTGCCAAAATGAGTATAAATACAAATACAAGCAAAACCAGCAGCATAAGATTAAATGTTTCTTATAATGCATACATATACATGTACAGCTCTTGACAAAACTTAAGGATTTTTTGAGAACTTTTAACCCAAAGTCCACAGGGGGGTTGTAAATGCTTATATGCATTTAAAAAGTAGTGCTTAGGTATGGGAACAGATATAACTTTCTAGACACTGTTTCTTATAGGTCAAGCTTTGACCTTATACACCCCTGTCAAACTGAACCTCTGCTGTTGGCTTGTTTGTCACATGGCAGACTGAAGCTGTGAGGGGACATGCTCACTGAAGGAGTCAAACCAAAATGTAAAAAAAAAAAAGCGTTTCCTTTCTGAACCCATTCGCGGTCCTTGCTTTTCTGACATTAGTCATTTAAAATTTCCCCGCTACATAAAGCCCTTGCACAGTGAATCAGCTTGGGAGACATTTACACAGCACTCTTTACAGAACACGCTTCAACCTGGAAGTACAGGCAACATGAGGGGATGGGTTTTGAAGGGCTGAAAAAAAGAAGAAGACAGATTAACACAGAGGAAGTAGGAAGTGTGATCTGCAATATCTCCACTTTGTGTGTTGTGTATGTGTGTGTGTCTGTGTGTCTGGGACTGCACATCAATGTGTGTTTGTGTTGGTGTGTGTGTGTTTCTCCGGTAGGGTGATTGTGTGAAATGAAAACACTGACCTGTGGTAGGAGCTAAGGAGGACAATGTCTTTGAAACTACCTCGCAACTGGGACTTCAGCACCTTCAAGGCTGAGACAGCTCGTATAGGTAAGACCAGGTGGCCGTGCTGCGTTCACTCTCTCACATTTTGGGCACTTCACAGTTTGAACAGTTTAGCTGATGGTGTCATGTAAATGCATGTAGACTGACTGACCCAGGATGGTACAGAGTAGAAATATAACCACATAGATTATAATATTTTTAAAATGTACTCCTTATCTTCAAGAGTATAACTTTTTCTGCATCGAAGTGCAGTATGTACAGTAGCCTATAATTGAAGAACAGTCCCTTTTTAAAGTAAAAAGGGATGTTTTATTATAGAAAGAGGAATCTGATAATAGTTCATGCCAGCTCCTACACCTGTCTTCTCATTGTGGGTTTTTGAAGACGTTGGTGGCTGCTTGCCCAAAACCAGAAGATCTTTTTCCCCCTATCATTATCATCAACAGATTTAATCCTTTCTTAATAAGCTTACAACATGTCTTGACATTTAAATGTATTTATTTAAATGTAAAAGTGTTATTCCTACGTCACTCAAAAGTACCTCCCTGGTGGTTGACTAAGCCAACCTGTGTGTGTGTGAATTTAGTTTTTTGTTTGTGCAAAACTATGTGCAATGGTGTTGTAAACCTAGCGTGCAGTGCAGTGGTGTAGACATGCACATACCATGATTACCACTTTTTGTTTGCATAGGGTGGAATCTGCGCAATGACAGGCCTTGTTTCCTCTCGGGTTCGGATGGCACAACAGTTGCCACATTTATAAAAGAGATTTGCAAACATGCAGTGGCCGGAAAAGGATACTTTCCTTATGGTTCTGCTATTGTTCATAACGTGCCTTGTTTGTTCTCCAGTTTTAATCACTCTCACAATCAGTGGCAGGGCCCTGCACCCTGGTGGGAAGTTGCTGTATGGGGCATTTGTTATATCTGCTTCATGTTGACTGAACATCAATGGCTATCATTTTCATGCTCTTGTTTAGTAAGAAAGCATTACTTCCCTAGAGCCCACTAGTCTTTGACTTACTGCGATGTAGTCCTGCCTATGTTGTGAACCATGACAGATGACAGGACTCCATACCCTGGAACTGGGGTGACGCAGGCTTTCAGCAGGAAACTGATGCAAGAGCTGAGTTCTGCAGAGCTCTGACTTCTTTGTGTGTGACTTTGTATACATAGGCTTACCTTTGACGTGTGTGAAAAGTCATACTGCATCCCACATCCACACACATGTCAGTGTCAAGAAAATTTGAAGAGACAACTAGAAAAAGAGACAATAGACAACATAGATCGGTGTGACACCAAACTGAGGACTGAGGTTTATTTCTCCTGTCTCACATTTTTCTCTCCAGAGCAATAAGATGCACTACATCTCAATCGAGTCTCCTTTTACGTTTCAGAAGAGATCTCATCAAACTCTAATATAATTCCCAGAGTTTCTCAGCTTTTGTGTCTCTTTGTGATAGTATAGTAGATTTTATTTGGACGAACCAGATGCATTTTTTACAGTGTGTTAGCATAAATGCTAGTTTACAACACCTGTCCACAGGAGGCTTTTTTAAAAACAACAAAATAAACTAAACAAAACAGAAACAAGATCAAATACTGATAAAACAATGGGGCAGAGAAATCAATCAGAGAGCTCTCTCTATGAACTCAATCTACTCTCATCCCAGCTTCAGTACATGCATCTCATACTGAGCTCAGACAGAGCAAATGAAGAGCTCTCCAACAATCACTCATTGAATTCTCAGTCTTAGATAAATGTTTTGGTTGTTTTTAATTATCTGATTTCTTGTTGACCTTCTTTTCCAAAGGAGAAACAAAGGAGCCATTAAAAACATAGCAAGTATTACTCCCTCTTATTAGAACTCTTACTGTAGAAGAGCAAGGTTTGAGCAGTACCTCTGGGAATGTTGATTAGCAGAAAACCAACTGACTGAGAAGATAGGTAGGATATTTTCTTTTAGCCTAGCTTACCTAGCATGAAGACTGGAAGATGCGGGAAACAGGTTTTCTAACTCCATCAAAAGACAACAAAATCCATCTACCACCACCTTTAAAGCTCAATTATTTATATAGATATTTGTTCAAAGTGCGAAAACGATTTGAGTAGTTTATGAGAGGATTTGTGCTGGACTAGTTCTTATGGCGTGTTAATGACCAAGTATGAGGCTACAGCCCGCAGTTAACATCAAGATTTGAAACAGTTGGCAAGAGCTAGTCTAGCTCTGAAGTAAAAATCTAAACAAAAAAATTACATTGTAAGATATATTTAAAAAAAACTGCCTTCAAAATATTGCTTGCAGTTTTTACAATCAAGTTTAGTATTTAAAAGAAAGATACAGTGATGTTTTACTTAGCTTTAGTTGTGCGTATAGGTGGACTTTTCTTTTCTTCAGAGGGCTTAGCTAGCTGTTTCCCCCTTTTTTCCTATATTAATGCTATGCTAAGCTCAGTTAAGTTGGCTCTTGCTTCAAATTTAACAGACTGACACGAGAGTTGAATTAATTTTCTCATTTAACTTTATAAAAGAAAGGGGAAAACAACTTTTTGAAAAAATGTCATCCAATGTCTTAAATCCTGCAAGAGGATGACTACAGCCTTACCTCAGAATATGCTTTGTCATGTCTGAATGCTTCCATAGTACATAGATACACATATTGATCCTATTATCAGTTGAGTATTGTGTAGCCTATTATTGTAGAATTAACAATTTAATTTCTTAAGGTGAATATTAAACCATGGAATCTGTTGAAATGTCACTTCAGTCCTATAACTATCATTATCTCCTCTTTCCATCTGGATGTGAAAGTGTTGCACTTTGACGTGACTTCCTTGGGTTGGTGCTGCTGAAAACATCTTTGAGGTTCAGCGGCACTGTGGGCTCATGATGAATTGAGGCCAGTTGTAGAAGCTGTGTGTCCTGTCAGCTCAGGGTGTGGTGTGACATCTGCCTCTGTGTGTGGGCTTCACTTAAACTTTCCACTAATCAAGGGAGGGTGGTGCTTCTGAAATGAGACCAAAGGCTCTCAAAGGCTCTGGTGGAGCCCATCAAAGTGTGGCTGGCCCTCCGGCGATGATGTGGTGAGCTTCCTGTTTACCCTAGCTCGGCCCTTCTTCTTCTCTTGTCCTCTATCGTCTTGCTTACCAAGACACAGTGAATTTAAGAAGAACTGAGCGAGTGGGGACCTAATCTCACCGGGCTATCTCTTCAGTCCTACCACCCTGCATGTTACTCAGACAGTCTCCACCTGTCTCTGTCTTCTCTGGGCCACGTAGACCTCTGCCTCTGTTCTTTCATCACTCCATCACATCATGACATCATGGCGTAGCACAGATACAGAAGTCGAGGGTGACATTCTCCAAAATCATTTTAAAAAGGATGTGTCAGTTTCAGTTCAAGTTAAGTGTGCACAGACCTTAAGACTTTGACCTTTCTGACTCATTGTTTGTTGGTCAGTCGTTGCCTAACACTGTGTTATCTAGGTAGAACAATCACAGCTGCCTTCGTGCACCTTCCACAGGAAACTGGTCAGCTCAGACCAGCGGTTTTCCTCTCAGAATTGAAAGTGTTAAGGTGGAAACAAAAATAGGCTTCAATGAGCTGGCCCCCCTCGACCTGGCTGATAGGCTGATGCAAGTTCATATCAGAAAAGAGGAAGTGCTCAGCTGCAGTTCAGCATAGCACTATATGTTCTGGTAACGTTTTAGCAGCTCCGGCTGTGTCACGGCAGGTTGGGGATTGTTGCTCACGACACTTTACATCAATCGCTTCCTCGTGGTGTTTGGCAGCACGGTCCAAGAGCGTGATACCCGGAGAGGGAGGCCCCGGCCCAGGCTCGCCGCGCTCCACCAGGTCCATGGAGAGGCCGCTGAAGGCCGGCTGGCTCAAGAAACAGCAGAGGTCCCTGGTCAAGAACTGGCAGCAGCGCTACTTTGTGCTCAGAGGAAGCACCCTGACCTACCACAAAGATGACAAGGAGACCACTGTCCAGGTGAGACACTGGGGAATTCATATAAACCCTTATACTAATGCAGGTATTATTATTATGATGGGCTTTTTATGTCCTCTTTTATTCATTTGTCAACAGGGAACACACTTGCTCATTCATTCCAAAGAAATTCATACAAATACCATACATGTAATCTAAAGGCTACAATTTAAAAGAATGGAGTTGGCACATGTAATTCCTTACATATGAGAATAGGACTGCAATGAAAATAATAACTACATTTATATTACATGATTTTAACATGATGATGTTCCAATTATTTGACAGTCAATGCTGTTGACTTATAAAAGCAAAGCGGCATTAACTAATGAAAACCTTTATTAATCCTATAATGGGATTTTATTTGTTACAATGTCTTGAATATGCATAGATGCATTCAGAGGTTAATAATAAATGTGTCCTTTATCATTTCCAATCAACACCACAAACACTCTGTGTTGCTGTGTGGCTAACTTTGCACACTTCCTGTGAACAGAGCAGATGATGCTTTATGCCTGGAAAGAGAAGCCATTCAAAGCCTTCTGGTCTCACACTTGTGTCTTTTCTAATCCACGGGTTCACGCTCATGTCTTGAACACTGAACAACCATCCAGCCATGACCTATACTTTACAGGGTCAGTGTTGGATGGCCCTGTTCCCATGCTGGATCTGTCTATGTGGGACACACAATGCTCATCATCCTCACCTTACATGTTGTTCAAACCTCCAAAAAGACCATAACATTCCCAATGATTCTATTCTGGCCTGTATTTCTTTCGGTATACAATGTGTTGAGTTTATTTCATGCTGCCAAGTGTGGTTTCCGTTCACCTGTCTTATTTTTTTCTTCTTTCCTTCCGATTCACTTCCTGTCTTCAAATGAGTGGCAGTGACACAGGAAGTGAGAGGGGCATTCATGAAAATGTGAAATAGTAATCTTAATCCAACTCAGGGACAATAACCAACGGCTGTTTCAAATATGAATATACCTCCAAAGACAATGAATTATAAGGAATTAAGAGTAATTTCCACTATATCTTAAACTACCTCATGTTGCACTGTAAACTGGGAATCATATGCATTAGTAGACCGTAAAACCAAATGCAGATAGATTCTTGCACTATGTTATACATCTGTATACAAAACCCTGTGACAAAATGTTGCCACAATAAAACAAACACCTGTAGTAATAATACCTGCTGAGAAGTATGCAGACAGATGCGTGTTTATCATTTTGAACGTGAATTATGTCATATCAATATGATGCTGGATCCATTAGATTGATTATTGTGCATGGATATAGAAATTCAGGCCTTTACACCCAATATAAAGTTTCTTAAGGTAAATCCTTAACCATGAGATCTGATTGTATTTTTGTTGTAGTCTAGTTGAATATGATTGTGATACAATTGTTCTACAATAGAATAAACCTCTGTAGTGAATTCACCTGCTGAGGCCTATGCTAGAGGACATGAACCACTTGGACTCTTTGTCTGGTAGCATGTGATTGTATGTGATGACTTGAGTGAATGTGACCATCAGTGGTTTGGCTCTTGACATGATAGAATCTGGTTTGGACAGTTCACTAATAAGTGTCTGTCTGTGTGTGTTTGCTTCTGTCTTTGTGATCCCCAGGGAGTCATCCAGATGCGTTTCAGTAAAGTTAATGAACTTCCACTGAACTCAGATGACCCGGGGAAGTACCTCTTCGAGATCATACCACGTAAGCATGTAATCGATCCTTAAAAAAGGGAGCGAATCTGACCCCAGGCCTCGCTTGGCATAATGGAGTTCAGCCCATTAGCATTGATACATCACATGTCTCTTTCATTGATTTGTGTCATCTATATCTTATTATTTCTTCCTTATAAGTTACAGAAAAACAACTTCCTATAACATTTTCCTGGTGCCAGTACTTTTTAATATATATACTGTTTTCTAAATTGAGTTACATCTCCATTTCTGTTATCTGTCTGTATGAGACAGAACTTACCTGCATAGAAAGAAGTCAGAAACTACAGAGAGATCTACTCTG
The DNA here is from genome assembly GCA_026122265.1 of Ammodytes dubius. Classification (NCBI taxonomy): domain Eukaryota; kingdom Metazoa; phylum Chordata; class Actinopteri; order Uranoscopiformes; family Ammodytidae; genus Ammodytes; species Ammodytes dubius. The sequence continues at coordinate 7,923,059 of CM047507.1, forward strand.
GAAATCTTTCTACAGATTTTAATTTTCTGACTAGGTCTATCAGTCCTTTGTTGCACAAAGATACATTTTTCCAACATTGGTCCATCATTGGTCACAGGTTCATCTGGAGACAGAGAGCGATGTCCCCATTTACTCATGGCAAACTCCCAGAGTGACATGGAGGAGTGGGTCCGCACCCTGCGCAGGGTCATTGGAATACCAACTACTGCAGGTTCAGTTAAACCTTATATTGTTATGGAAACTGAAGTTACCTACAACACTGCAACTATCCTGTTTGACTAGACTTTCCTAGTAATTAAAGGAATAATTTCACATTTTGGGAAACGCATTAACTTATATTCTTGCTGTCTTTAGAAGATTAGAAGATCAATGAATTAATCTTACATCTGTGAGCTAAATATGTAGCCTGCAGCTAAGATTAGCATGAGATTGGGAAAGGAGAAAATTCTAGCCTGTGCAAAAGTTTAAAAAAACAAAATCGCTTATTACCTCTTAAACCAGCAGCTATTTAGCTTAGCAAAACATGTTATTTTTGTCAAGACTGTAATAAACAAAATATATCATATTAATTAGTGAGCTTTAGGGGCGCTTCAGCTGCTTTTTATTAACTTGGACTCAGCCAGGCTAGCTGAGTTCCCCCTTTTACAGTCTGTATGCTAAGCTTAGTGCTAGCTTACCAGCTGCTGTAGCTTCCTATTTACGCACCAATATAAACATTTTATCAATTTGTTCAGCCAAGTCTCAGCAAGCAAAAAAAAAGCACATTTGTCCGAACATCAAAATGTTTCTTTAAAATAAGTAAACAAATATTTTCAATTAAAAAAAAATGGCCATTAATGGTGTTCATTTGAATGTGTAACAAATCAAAGTCCATACTGTGTGGACTCCCCTGGTTTGACGATGTCCTGTCTTACCTGTGTGGGCGTCTGCAGTGTTTGGAAAGAGTCTCATGGACACAGTCACATATGAGCAGCGGTTCGGGGCCCACATGGTGCCAATCCTGGTGCAGAAGTGTGTGGAGTTCATCAAAGAGCACGGCCTGAATGAGGAGGGCATCTTCCGCCTGCCGGGGCAGGACAATGCTGTCAAACAGTTCAGAGACGCCTTTGATGCAGGAGAGAGGCCCTCCTTCCCCAGGTAACTCCCTCATGATTCCCTCTGCACACACTAAAGCAGTAGCTATGAACCATTTCAATAAAAACAAGTCATGAATTTAATATTGTCCACTCATAGACAAGAATAGTTGTATATTGAAAGCCATTAACCTGAACTGCTTCTGGTTTACATAATTTTGGTTTAGTTCCGCACAAGAATGTTTCGGTGGTAGTAGTAGTTTTGTGTATATGTATGGGGAATATATGAAATTATCTTGGTTAGAGATACACAGAAAAATACTGCGCAGTAGCAATAAAGTGATTTTATCCATCACATCAGCATAGTCACACCTCTGAAAAACACTTAGGACCAAAAGTGTCTGTAGAAGTCACAGTAAGCACCTCTTTAAACCTGGTTGGAAAATGTATGAGGGTCGCTTCTATATAAGGAGAAAAATGCCCTAACCTCAATCAATTGACAGCATCGGGCCTTTTCTATGAAAACTGGTGAGTTGAGAGAGATGCAGAGTGTCTGATAGATCAGTGTCTGCTCAGAGCTGAAGGCCATACCACATCCTGTTCTGGCAGGCACACAGGAGGAAGCCTGTGTTACTCAACGCTGCACGCTCCTCCGACAGACAGAGCACTCCTGGTTGAAACATCCACTTAACTTATGTTAACTTGTTTGTCTGTATTCCAGCCTGAGCAGAGTGGAGGGGCTGATGGATGCTGCATGTCAAATTTCAGGCCAAAAATAGATCTCGTGTTTTCCCCTCAGATTGTATTCTTGGCCGACAACAAAGTTCAATCCAAGTCCGCTGTCAAATATATACAAAAACAAAGGCCCAGAGGCTCCTAAACGTCCAAGAAAAGCAAAGTTCCATATGATTTGATGTGTCCGGTAAAACATTTACACAGATCTGGTTAGGGATGTAGAAACTCTGATAAAGCTCTAAGCTCATGGACACTTGATCAAACACAATTAATTTAAAAAGTACAAGATTTAACAGCTACTTATTCTAATAAACTTACATGATAAACTGCATGGCTATAAAGTTGTTGCTCAGGTTCTTATTTTCATTAATACTAATACGTACAACCAATACAATTATATAGCTTTCTGAGTGTTTTAAGGTCTGTCAGTTGTACTGTAAGGAGATGTTCATTGGATGATTATGTGTCATTGCCCGCAGTGACACAGATGTCCACACAGTGGCGTCACTACTCAAACTGTACCTGCGTGAGCTGCCTCAGCCTGTGGTGCCCTGGACTCAGTACCAAGACTTTCTGGACTGCACCACCCTGCTGGACTCCAGCACCAGTGAGGTACGCTTATTTAAACACAATTTATTTCTGCACTTTTGAGTTTATGCAGACAATGGTATGTGTGTTCTTGTTAAGAGGGCATGTGATTTTTTGAGTGTGTGTGTCCTTTAATCTCTCCCTCGTGTGTCATGTCAGGGTTGGGGAAAGTTGGAGAAACAAATCTCTCTTCTTCCCAGACTCAACTACAACCTTCTCAGTTATGTCTGCCGGTGAGTAGAAGCTGGGGCACAAAGCATTGTGGGACATTCCAAAGAAAAAAAAATCATGTTGTCCTTGAGGTTAGAGAGGACTTCCCGTAAAATGGAATTATTCTTGAGCAGGACACTTTATTGTATGCCTGCCAGAAGACAGCTGAATGCTGTTGAGATCAGTATCAATCTCCAACACATACTGGCCACTATGTCTGGCTATTGGCTAACTATGCTGATCATGTCTTTTTTTGTTGGGCAGGTTTTTGTTCGAAGTGCAGCTCCACTCCAAAGTCAATAAGATGAATGTGGAGAACTTGGCCACAGTGATGGGCATCAACCTGCTCAAACCTCAGATAGAAGATCCCATCACTGTCATGAAGGGTAAGATGACATTACTGATGTGTCCTGAATCCAAATAACGTGTGACCACTTATTTTATTGGGCAATTATATTCAACATTACTACATCCTTATCTTTTTGTAAACACCACATTGTGTACAGTATAAACATATTATGAAAATATAACCACTTTTTATTGATCTGAACAGTACCTCAAAATAACACAGAAAGAAAAAAGGGTTAGGGTGTGTGCAAAAACAAAAAATATATAATTAAGCTCAAGTGAAATTTCAATAGATCAAAGCGAGTGAATCCAGAATTTGCACAAGAACCAACACATAAGACGTTTTGATGATAATCTTTTAACATGTGTGTTTGTTTTCCTTCACAGCGACTCCGCAGATCCAGAAACTGATGACAGTGATGATCAGACAGCACGAGGCTCTGTTTCCGCTCTCCAAAGACGTGCTTCCCTCCCCTCCCTCAAACAAGGCTGAAAGCCAAAAGAACACTCCCCGAAGCTTTGTGGGCTGGGAGTCTGCAGAGGTACAAGCAGCACAGTGCGCATTAGGGCCTCTGTCATGTTTTTTTTAACTGCTTCTATCTGCATATTTGGCAATATCTAACTAATTACACATTTGCATCTCTTTAAAAACTAAAAATGTATACATGTCATTGACCAATGTTTTTGCCTATGGTGTCTCACCTCAAAATAAGACAAGACAAAGACAATAGCCCATGTCAAAAGAGCACACATTAGAATGTCCAAAGCTATCTGTAGTTTATATTCAGTTATGTGTTGTTTGTCTCAGATGGGTGATGCGTCTCTGTCTGAGTCTCCAGAAGAGGAGGAGGACATTGACAGTCCAGGTCCAGACAGATCAAACCTCAGGCCCCTTGACGCACATCAGGAGCCGCTCTCGCCTTCCACAGACGACGACTGGGGGCTGGAAACTCCCCGCAAACGCACCCAGACCCTACCCACCTTCAACTGCCCCCTCACGGGCATGGCAGCCAAGGCAGAGGTCCTCAACCGCTGGAGCCGCATCCAGGAGACCGTAGAGGAAAAGAGCGGGACCTTTTCAGAGGACATTTTCAAAATGCTGGACCTCCGGAATACAGGTTCAATGTTCGGTGGGTCTCAGATCAGTAACAAGGCTGCGGAGGATAGGTTGACAGCCCGGAGAGGAAGTGACAACACAGGTTCCTCTACTACAGCAGCTTCCCAAAAAACAAACGGTGACTCCAAGCCTGCCCCGGTGCTGCTGTCTCCTGGGAAGAGTGTAGGCAACCTGACAGCGAGAGCTCCAGTTCAGCAGGTGGACAGCAAGTCTGAGCAGAAGAAAGACGGACCGCAGCTCGTAGACAGGTGAGCAATCACATGGAGGCCGTCCGCCTCAGTGCTTAGTTCAACACACGAGCCAGACCCAAACCAACCTCTACACCGTTTTTTGAAAGGCAGCTTATGATAATATCCTAATGATCTTTTCAGGAACTACTTTCAACCTTGAGACATTTTTAAAGGTTTTTGTAATTTTGAAATGTCACCTATTATTAAAAAACACTTATTCCTTTTGAAAAAAAGTCGATTCATATTAAAAACAGTTGTAGTGAATCCGTTATTTGGGATTTCAAGATGATGTCGTTTCAGGACTCGGTATACTTGCAAAGGTTGAACATATTTTTTCTTTATTGATTTAGTATACCTACATCATGCAAACAAATGTTGTTTTGCAGTGATGTAGGTATACGTACACATCGTTTCCAGAATAGACTGACTCACCTTTGGACTTCTTTACTATATACCTGAACCACTGTTCTCTCATGCAGCCTGCAGCAGGAGAACAAGGAGCTGAAGGCCAGAGTAGCAGAGCTGCAGTCGGCTCTGGAGGCAGATCGCCGCCGTGTGGCCGCTCTGGAGAACTGCCTGAGGGAAGCAGAGCTCAGCCGCGACCAGGCCCTGAGTCACAACAAGGAGCTGCAGAGAGACATTCAGCAGTGTGTCACCAGAGAGCCACAAGCCCCACCTAACGGACCTTCTCAGACTCACTAGAATATGGATATATGACTTAAACTCAAACAGAGCAAATTTCTCATGAACTTTAATGGGAAATTGCATTGCCCTCCATTGGGACTCATTCCAGTTGAGCTCTGTTTTGGACCCAAGGATACATTATTGGCTCATCTATTTGTGCCTGTTAGGAGAGCCTGTTTAGAAGAGATCTAAGTAGGCCTTCACTATATTAATGACGTGCAACAAAGGTTGGTTTCTCCGTGCTGCAGGAGTCATGTCAGAAGTGCCTTGAACTGTTACACAGGACATGCAGGAAAAGAAGCACCACACTGGGAAGATAAATTAAAACTTTGTATGACCATTTTGCAAGACAGAAATGTTTCCAAGGAACTGAAAGTCAAAAATCAGCTCATACTGAACCCTTTGATCGGAGGTCAACTGGATCGAATAATGTTGAAGGTGGACAAAACCAATATGTGTCATACAGTATGGAATTAAATAGCCTATTTGGGGCCTATTTTATGTGGTTAAATTAATAAAACAAATTGAAGTATTTTTGTTGATGCACAACATATTATTTTACATTTTTATTATACCAACACATCAGCATTCCTCCAGTATGTGTAACCTTGTATCTGCCTTTCAGGTAAAAATGAACTGATTACATGAAAAGCAAAAAGAAAAAATGGAATGAAAAATAAAACAATGAGACAATGTTGTCAGGTACATGATATAAAGACACAGGGACATTTTGAATGATGGTAGAAACCCAGGCAGGGTAAACTGCTACATCAGGCCTTTATTGAAGGCTCTGGGAGTCTGCTATATGCACATTACCAAAGCTACAGAGAATTAGCACTCTGCACCTGTGGTTCCCATCAGCTCGGTGAAACAAAGCATTAGTGTCTTTTATCTGACGTTTAGTTCAAGAGACCAATGAGTAGCACATTAACCTGAATGGATTTTCTTATCTGGGGCTACGAAAGGCAGTCCAGATGTTCCTCCTTCCAGCAACGTTTTTTTTTCCCAGCAAAATTTATTTGAATATGATATGTGTGGGATAGCGCTGTTACCCATGTTAGTTTTGAATATATTTCACATCCTAAAACACACAGCACTGTGGGGGTAAAAGCATATGTAAACCATTACATTCGGTTTTGGGATATCTGCGTAAAATATTGTCTGTTTAAAGGCTTGATCCAAAAATAGCAACTCTGGCCTTGATTCCACATATGTTTCACCCTGAGGTACTGTACATAATACAGACCATATGGATGGGAATGTGTGTGTGTGTGTGTGTGTGTGTGTGTGTGTGTGTGTGTGTGTGTGTGTGTGTGTGTGTGTGTGTGTGTGTGTGTGTGTGTGTGTGTGTGTGTGTGTGTGTGCGTGTGTGTGTGTGTCTGTTTGCAAAATAACATTGCCATTATCAAGCCTTCGTAAGGCCATCAGGAAGATGTGCTAGTCTGTTGCAGCAGTGCTTTAACAGAGTGACAGATAAGAGCACGTCTGTCAACCGTCAGCCTGGCAGGCAGAGTGGCAGAGGCAGGAAAAAGCTCATTCCTTCCCATCCCCGTGACGCACCGCAATCAGTAGTGTATCTGCAGGTCACGCAAAGAAGCTCAGGAATGAAGGACGTTTGTGTATTGGGATGGGGATGTGGGTTCAGGTGACGAACTGTAAAAGTTATTCGAGTCGGATTAGGAGCCAGTGTGTGTGTCATTAGTAAAGGACACATATTATGCTAAATGTGTGACTAACTCCCCAAATACACCTTTATTTTTTCTCTCCACCTTTCTCAACCTGTGTTGAAAATATACAGTCAGATTTCTCTTTCCTTATGACTTCATAAAATGAGAAACCACGCCCCCCCCCAATTACCAACCTGACTTAGCACTACCTCCATTTGTGATGAGCACACTCCCAGATAGGCCTACCCCTAAATCTAAGAGAAATATAATGGGACACTACACCATGAAAACAGTTTCTAGTAGAAACACAATTTAAAATTTTGAATCTGAAAATGAGCATAATATGTGACCTTTAATGTCAAAAGAAAATACAACTGACCAGCCACTTGAACCTGAAGACTGGCACTGCTACCAACAGTTTATCCCCTCACTCAGTAATGACTTGTTGGATCGGTAAAGTTCTTAGTCGACTAGTTTACTCACCCAACACCTTTGACTTGCTGCTGTATCATTAATCAAGAGGAATTTCTCAATGTTCTTCTTTCTCACGAAACTTGCAGAATGTGACATTTCTATCTTCTATCCCTGCCTTGTATATCATTTCACTTGCATGTTATAAGGAACCTCCTGGGACCAGATTACCCCTCTCAGACACACAGAGTACTCTCACCAGAAGAGGAAGTACAGGGCCTTTCAGCAAACACAACAGGGTGGTGATTGTTACTTTGTTGAATGAACATGAGGGATTTTTTTTTTGCACTGCTCTGTTGTCCTAATGAGCTTGTTGAAATGTAACGAGGCAAATGAGAGTCAGTTCAGTATCTTTCATCCCTCGGTCGTTAAGGCCTCACACCTCATTGCATTTCAATTTCATTCGGACAAGTGCTGCAGTCAAATAGATATGTCCTGTTACATTCAGCGGTATCAACAGACCCCTTTATGTATTTTGTCAAATAGAAATGTGGCCTCGCAGAATTCCACCATTTGCAAAGAAAATAAACAAATGAAAGAATATCAACCCCGGAGCACCCACCCAAACAAAATAGCGCTTCCACAAGGAAGAGGCTACAGGACAGTGTTTACAAAATCCTCATTAAGGAAGTTGTGAGATAACACACGCTCGTGTGCATCACACAAAGTGGAAGGCATGCACGCACTCACACACACCAGCAAAGAGACCATAAGAACTGAGCAATGCAGAGCCCACCATATCATAGATAAGAGACAGAAAGAAAGTGCTGGGAAGAAGAGAGCAGAGCACAGAGAGAGACTGACAGAGGACACAACACAACAGAGATGACTCGCACGGACAAAGCCAAGCCTTGGCCACCCTGTCACCGGAACTGCAGCCCTGTTGCAAATTTGGACATCAAAAGGTGTGCATGAGAATAAATGCTGTGAGATCTGGAAGCAGGAATACACACTCCTGCAAAGAGACTCACACTATTCAGGGCAAGGGTCAACAACACCACTGTCTACTGACTAGGAAACAGAACTTTCTTACTCTGCGTCTGAACTGACCACCACTGAAAGTGACCTTTGGAATAAGGGAATATAATTTTGTCTAAGTGTTGGTCATCCATAGACAACCCTAGGGGGCATACAATAGAAAGCTGCCCATTGTCTTCTTCATGGCGAGCAATTGGATCTCTAAACTGGGAACCATCTGCAGCTCCCAGGTTTTGCTCTTGCTGTGTCTCACTGTGCTGCTCCAGGGGCCTCTGTGTGGGCAGAGTAGCCCGATCTCCACCAGCCATCAGAGGCATCGCCCTGCTCCGGGGCTAGGGGACGGGCATGGAGGGGTGGTGGATCCGTCACTGCTGGAGCAGCAAGATGGCAACATGAACATGAAGAGCCTGCTGCAGAGCCTCAAAGACCAGTTTATGCGGACTTTCAACCTGTCTGGCTTGGGTCCTCCTGGCCAGCCTCTTGAAAACGCTCGCCAAGAGCCCCCTGAGTACATGATGGAGCTTTACAACCGTTTTGCTAATGATCGCACTGCTATGCCTACGGCCAACATCATCCGCAGCTTCAAAAATGAAGGTAAAGATCCTCTGCTGCATATGATTGATGATAATGAGTTCCTATAGATTATTTTGATTGATTGATTGACTTCTTATTTTCTACCATTTTAATTTAGCATTTATTTATGACATTTAAAGGTGCACTATGTAACTTTGGGTGTGTCAGAGAAGTGAACATTTTCTAAGGTATATTCTCATAACTTAATAAACAAACTTTCTTTACATTCAATTGGAACCCTGGAACACTGATTGAATTTAAAAGGCTAGCAGAAAAGTAACATTTTGACTTTTGTTTTTTACAGCAGCTCAAAGTTCTGTCAAAGTGGTATTCTTGACCTAAGTTCTAACCTTTGGTTCGAATGCCACAAAATAATTTTGGTTTGATTTATCCCCTTTTAACTGTGTAGTGTATCTCTAATGTTAAAGTTTATTTGTATATTCCTCATCAAACTCTGGTCTGAAAAGCCAAAGAATGCAAGAAATGAAACAGCTTTCAATGTTTTTGTATATAAATGTACATTTCCTAAGTGGACTTCAGTTTCAAACATATCAAACCAAACATGTCTTGATAACAATCCACGCATTAGCCAGTTGCTTGTTCTCTTTGCACGGCAATGTTCATGTCAAAATGCTATTCTTATTCTGAAATGGAACAGCTTGCAAAACAATGAGGATATGCCTGGAGATTTCCCAATGAAAGATGAAATTCAGGACAAAACTATTACTGGGGTCAAGTTAGGTCAATATAGGGTTAGGTTAAGTTACTCAACTGAAAAAAACTTGTTAAAATGACTGTACAAAATATACCAAATGTTCAGTTTGACTATTTATCTCCCTTCCCCAGATTCATCTCCCAGTGTTGTGGGTGATGAAGGAGTGAGGCGTCACCCCCTCCTTTTCAACGTGTCAGTCCCTCATCATGAACGCATCACGGCCGCCGAGCTCCGCCTCTACACCCTGGTCCAGACTGACCGACACCTCTACGCCGGAGTCGACCGCAAGGTGACTATATACCAACTGGAATCGCACGACGCAGACGAGAACGCAACGGACGAGAGCGCGGTGAGAGGTGACACCTTCAGAGGGGCTGGGGAGCGGATAGAGCTGGTGGAATTGGCTTCGCGCCAGGTCTACGGCACTGACAACGGCTGGGAGGCCTTTGACCTCACCGCTGCCGTTCAACGCTGGCGCAAATCTGACAGCGGCACAACCACGGCTTGGAGGTACACATCGCCAGCGTGGCAGATGAAGATACTGTTCAAGGTATGACGGAGGACAAGAAAACACACAGGGATCCATCAGAAGGGGAGATGAAGATTGACACCAGCCCAGAGGATAAACACAAACCTCTGCTGATGTCTTCTCCGATGACCAAAGCAGCGACCACCGTGACGACAGGCTCGAGCTGAACGAAATGATCGACCACGAAACCTCCAACATGGTTCTGCAGAACGACTTGGGCCTGGGCCTGGACGGACTGTGGGGGGAGCTGGGGGAAGACGAAGGAGCCGAGCCAGATGAAGAGGACCTCATCCAAATGCGCTCCAATCTCATCTACGACACGGCGTCCCGCATTCGTCGCAACGCCAAGGGAAACCACTGCAAGAAGCAATCCCTGTACGTGGAGTTCAAGGACATCGGATGGGACAGCTGGATCCTGGCGCCCGCCGGTTACGACGCCTTCGAGTGCACCGGCATTTGCTCCTTCCCGCTGACCAAGCACGTCACGCCCACCAAGCACGCCATCGTCCAGACACTGATCAACATCAACAGTCCTCAGAAGGCGGCCAGAGCTTGCTGCGTGCCCACTCAGCTGGACCCCATCTCACTGCTGTACCTGGACGAAACAGGGGTGGTCACCTACAAGTACAAGTTCGAAGGCATGGTGGTGTCCGAGTGTGGCTGCAGATAGTCCATGCTTTGAAGGAGCTGAACTCTTCGTAAAAGTCTTACAGTGAGAGGAAATATGCAGGACTAACACTAAGCTGGAGAAGAAGACAAGTTAAAAAACTGTCTCTGACAAATTGGCATTGTTGGAATCTCTACAACAGTTACTCGTGAGATTTGAGGACACATCCAGTATTCATACGTGTGCTCAAAATGAATGACGTGGACAAATATACGTTTTAAATGGCAAAACAGAAACAAGTGCTTTATCTTACACAGGCCAAAGCCATGATTATCATTTTCCATCAGTTGGACAGTGGATAGAGTGTCTAGAGATCTACGGTACAGTCAAGATGTTGCCAATAGTGTTGCCAAGGTGTGTCTTCATACCCAACGAGAACAAAAAGACACAGGATTTCCCAAAGGACTGAACCAAGCACATCCTACAGTGTGTGCGGCCTGATGGGAACCAGTGGGCCAGTTGACCCCCTCCCTCTAACTTCCCCCCTGACATCTGTCTTCCTTTCCACTTATCTATGGGCCTCCCCACTCGACGCAACACTAATCAGCACTTCATGTGTCCTGGCAACAGTGAAATGACCTCCCTGAGGCAAACCTGACAAGACGTGAACTCTCCAGGCCCACCTCCTGCCTGATACGTAGGCGCTGTGCATGGGGTCATAGAGGCAGGGTTATCTATCCCAACCCTGTTTCCCACTCCACATGCCTCTTTTCCACTCCCCCCCCGAGCGATAGCAAGGTGTAGGGGGTTGAGAAACATGTATGCCACCACTCAGGCTTGGAGAACTGGACGCCAACCTTTGAGGTGGTGGGATTGAGGGAGAGTGGGACAAGACAAGGAGTAAAAGGGTTGTCCACATTCCTAGGCAAAAAACAATCTTAACTGGCTCCACTCACTGACCTATAGCACGATGTGCCCCTAACATATCTCCAACTCCTCAGCTGAGTCATTCATCACTTGTTTTGTAAAAAAACAAGTATTTTGGACAGTTATTATTGCAAAGCCAAAATCAAGACTGAAAAAGACGACCTTGCTCGCATTCCATTACCGGATGCCCAAAGGAAATACAGTTACAGAATATTTTGTTAAAAAGCCTTTTGATACCTCTGCTGCTTGTCAAATTAAAGACTATTTATTGTTCTAATTTATTGATTTTTACAACAGAGTAGATAACTATATATGTACATTTGTAAGTTAGTAGGGGAGGTTTTTGTATCCGTGACCAAATGAATTTGTTGCAAAGAGAAATGGTAACAATATCTTAAACAATAAGGAAAATGTACTTAACATATCCCAAATTAAAATGATCCCTTACTATGAATTAATCGCTGATCCTTTCCGTTTCATAATATCACACACAATGTAATTCAAAAGGTTATTTAGATTATAAGTATGAACGTTAATATTTGGCGCTAAATGCCATGCTGATGTTGTTATTCACAGTTTATTGTACGTGACCTATTTCCCACATTACAATTATAAGTCAAAGTCGGAAAAGTCAACTTTCCTTTCCACTATTTTAGGAAGAAGCTACTTGACCAATAACACAATGCTGGCATTCAGATCATTCAGACCGACAGTATCAGCACACGAGTCATAGTTCACACATGACACACAAACAAAGAACCATGGGAAACTGAGTGGAGGGTCCGCTAATGAACCAAAATGGATGGCCTGCTGCTCACTCTGACAGCTAGCAGATGCAGACAGCTGTGATGGAAAACCTGTTTGTAAAGAGAAAATTGGAACCAAAACCAAACAAAATTTGGACTTAAGTTTCTCTGTTCTAACTTAATTTTGTATGGATGTTGAACTAGATCGCAGGGGAGCATTGTGTTGATCTTTCTATGTACCAATGCACACTGAGGATGTAAATAAATGATATAGATCTGAAATGTGTAAGACTTGGTGGTGTTATCTCTTGGTTTTTAAGAATGTGTCATACTGAACAGACGAGTGTTTAGGTAGAGTCCACCAGCAGACTCTAGGTTATAGATGAAAATCAAAGACCAGTTTTATTTTTTTATAGCCCAATATCATGAATAACAGTTGGCCTCATGGGGTACAGCAAGATAGGGATGATAAAGTAAAGATTGGGTTGTGTGTGTGGATACAAATCTAAGTGAATGTCTGCAGTGGGCAAACAGTCACTCATTCCAGGCTACTTTAAACAATAGTTAAAGATATTGTTTGAAATTTTGTGAAATGCGTTCATTTGTTTTCATGCCCAGAATTAGATGAAAAGGTCGATCTCTCACATGCCTGTAAGTTGCATATATAGCATGGAGACCTTTTTAACCTTTGGACAGAGCCAGGCTAGCTGTGTCCCTCTGTCTTTAGCCTTGATGTTTAGCTAAGCTAACTCTCCTAGCTGTATAGCTTCAGAGTTAACAGCCCTATATGAGTGTAATATCAATGTTCTCATCTAACTCTTGGCTAGAAAAAAGCAAATGAGCATACTAACTTTCAGAGAGTTTTGCAACTCATACACTGAAATGAAACAGTTTGAAAAAAAACTTTGATTTGACGAAGTGGTTATGACTTTTAGTGGTTCACCACTGTTTGTGTTGAAACTGCGGCTGCAGTGCTAGAAGCGTATTAGCGTAATGTTGTCTGTCTGGAGCTCTTAAGAAGACGTGTCTTTGGCAACAGCCCATTAATGACAAGTGCACGGAGATGTCTCAGAGAGCAGACATGACCTCTCATGTAAGATGGGAGCAGAGGTTGTCTAAAAATGGTTACGGACCAGAGTGCAAGAACCTCACACGGTTACTGTGACAACAGGCGGCCTCTGCTATGTAAAGCTCACTAATTGAATATTTACAGAATGGTGAAAGAAATATGAATCTGGCCTTTGTCACTGTTACAGGAAATATGATGAAATAGGAAGTCTTTAGTATTCACTCTGGTGATAAGGGCTGGCAGAGGCCGCTCTGTGCTTTCTCTCTTTCTCTTGTTTTGACATCGCTCAACTGTCAAAATAATTGCAATCTCACTCCTTGTTGTCATGCTGGAGTATGTGGAGCCTACGTGATTATCTTAGGAGCACACCGAACAACAAGCCCCAATGTACACACGGTTTTAAGTGCTTCAGAATCCTGTAATGCTTCAGTTCCTGCCATCATGACGTCAGCCGCGGCACACCGACGTGTGTCTAGCTGTGAACGTGAGTTTTGGTGTGTCATCCTAAGCTGCAGGATTCGCCCTGACTCGGACATGGGCTCTGTAATAGGGCCTGATTGTTTCCGCTTTGGGTCACATGTTTATCATTCCATCTCTTGAACACCGCCACCCAGGACTCATCTTTAATCTTTCATCCACTTTCCTCAAGGAGAAACTACTCTTTGCTTTAGCATTACTTTATGACCAGATGCAAAAGTGCATGCAAATGTTCAAAAGCACCTTTAAACAATTATCATTGGACTCTGATGTTGCGAAATTGTAAAAAGCCCATCGAAAGAGCCAGTAATGAAAAGCAGATGTTCAGTGTAGTTCACATGCTTATGCAAGCCAAGTAATATTCCCCCAGACTGGTTTGCTCAGCAAAATGACTTCAATGAAAGTGAGGACAAACTGACATTATTCATTTAAAGTATGGACTTTCACTCGCAATGGACCTGCAAAAAGTATAGTATTAGTCATTAGCCGTTAAGCTGCTGCGTCTGAGAACAATCTCACTTATAAGTGACGTATTCATTCAAGTTATATCCTGCTCAGAAAAGACACATCACAGCTAAAGTCAAGTCAAGTAATGACATATAAACTTGTTCTCTCTCGACTCCCCAGGTGAGCCAATAAACCGTAGGCTCCATATCCCATTGTGACAAAGTTTATGATGGTTGAGCAATCTCAAGTCCATCCCCCCTTCTATTCCTCCTTTTATGAGAAAAGAGCATGAGTCAAACAAAAGAGGGGTAACTACAAATTATTAAATTCCAAACCCTAATGATGCCTTGATAACTTTTATAGTGTGTTGATGACAATGCCTCTGTAGTACAAAAAAGAATGTTACAACTGAAAATGGTGACTGAAAGGCTTTTCATCTCAAAGGGACATGTGGTTTTGATTGGTCAGTCATGTCCCTGTGGAACCAGCTTGCAGGGAATGTAGACAGCTGAGAGGCCCGCGGCAAACATAACCACTGACTGCAGAGGCACAACCGAAACATGAACTAATGTTGAACCAACCCAGTCTCCGGAGAAAAACGTTCTGAGAGTACTCTTCCGCAAACCACGATTTACGTAGGTTAGCCAACGTTTCGACGTTCTGAATCGACGTTCCATTGTAAAAAGTGTACACTGCGCCCGCACCACGTGACTTTCAAGTTTTCAATTTCAGCACAGAAGAAAGATGGCGGCAGGCCGTGTAAAAAGCTGAATTGTACGGCCGTTTCTGTATCTTAAGGTTTTTTGATAACACTTTTAGCGAGAAATGTGTAGTTTATGTTCACAATCTTGATTCAGCGAATGCATATTAGCTTTAGTTTAGATGTTACGCGGATATAGCTCGGACCTGCCAGCAAAATGTTCTGAATCGACGTCATACAATGTTGTGAACCGACGTTTCACCGTAATGCCCACGCGTTGCCATGGTGACACAAATGTGTCATATATTAGCCTACGTAGGCTATCTGATACACACATAAAAGACGATTTTTTTCATGCTTCCCAACCCATTTTTATCACCACAGCAGCATGGGGACGTAGCCTAGATAATAAATTGTGATTTGGGTGTTAAATCTATCTAGGCTACTTTTTAAATACTCATTTTACGACCTTTTCAAACCCGGAAGTACACAACGATATAGGCTTACTGACGCTCGGATGAGTTACTGTTTTGTTGTTGTTTTTAGATATTTGTATAGGCCTATGTAAAATATGTGCTTCTAATTACTTTTTACATTATATAATTATATGCTATCTCCTTAATGTGCCTTGATGAAAAACGAGTGGTTGTGATCGAGTTGTGTGACATTTTAATGACCAGATTACTTTTACTTTTGACTTTATTATTGATGCCTAACTTCTGCATTCTTGTTATTCTTGGGACTTTGTAAACAAATGTCTTGCAAAAAATAAAAACGCTCAGATGAAGCTTAATCACCTTAAGAGTTCGCTAAAGTATTTCACTTATTTAACTGTGAAAGCCGACGGCACGCGTTGCCATAACGACGCTGGCGCATGACGTCACCACAAGTAAGCGGCGGACAGGTTTGACAGTGACACAGCTGACACGAGACACTGGATTTCAACAAGACACTATTTTGACACTATTCTTAATTTTTATTCATGTTCTTGCAAAGGAAATAGTCAAACCCGAAGCCTCCCAAGTTACAATCATTCATTAAACTTACCCATATATATATCATAGCCTGGCGCCAGACTAAACAGCGCCTCCACGAGTGCCGCCGAGGTAATGACACCCAAGGTGTGAGGTGGACCTCAATGAGATTTGTTTTGACAATGAAATGTACATTTTTATTCACAAGTGACCATAAAATAAACAACAAGATGAATCGCTCATTTAATAAGATGCAATGTGCAGTAGACTAGATTTAACAAAGGATCCGTGGGGATGAGGAATGGATCAGGTTTATGCTTTCTGTTACTCTATTTCTTAACATATTGGTATATCAACTGTATGTTATGATATTGACTGACGCTAAAGGATGTAGGCCTACACTTGCAAACCTTCTGGAAAATAAGGTCGAGGTGGAATACATAATCTTCAGCAATACATTGGGTTTACGAGTAAAGATATCAAGAATGCTAGGATGAAAAAAGATTCAATTGATTATCTGTACAATGATTTATTGAAACAACAATATTTATGCGAGTCTGTGAGAAATACTTTGTTGTTCCCAACCGGGTTAAGGGGACACTGTAACGTTTTAAGTAATTTATTAGCTAAAATCAATATCCTCATTCATAAATATGTCCTCATTGGTGTAAAATCACCTCTGCCAATAATCTTAATTATCCTCCTGAGCGGAGAATTACAAATATTAATATTACATTTTGTACATTGAGAGGGTAAGTCTTATGGAGGAATCCATGTTGGAAGCGTCAAATCAAATCAGTTTTATTTGTATAGCCCAAAAACACAAACACATTTGTCTCAGTGGGCTTTACATTTCATACAATATGATATATGGTACAATATGATACAATATGACACCCTGCCCTTACACCCTTAGCTCGGCTGAGAAAAAAACTCCCAGTTCAAACCCTTTAACGGGAATAAAAAAAAATTTAAGAAATCTCAGGGAGAGTCGACAGAGTAAGGGATCCCTCTCCCAGGATGGACGTACTGCAATAGATGTCATAAGTAGAGAAAATCACAAAGGAATTTGATCATTGACCAGGTGATTACATGGTAATACTAAGTAAA
Organism: Ammodytes dubius; assembly: GCA_026122265.1. Lineage (NCBI taxonomy): Eukaryota > Metazoa > Chordata > Actinopteri > Uranoscopiformes > Ammodytidae > Ammodytes > Ammodytes dubius. The sequence goes on from CM047507.1 coordinate 7,940,034, forward strand.
GTGCGAATAGTGTGGATGCAGGAAGACTTCAGATGCTGCCAGAGGATCCACACCGTCTCGTCACCACCAGGGAAAACTAAGGTTTCCATCGCCGGGATTACATCCCACGTCCAGATGACATCCCACGTCCAGGTGGCATCCTTAACCACTGCAACATCTTTCGCGTTGATGGTCCATTCTCAGATGTTACTGGAGGGGGTACCAGATCCACACCGTCTCGTCACGACCAGGGAAAACTGGAAGAGGACAGACAGGCAACCAGTGAGCAAAGCAAAAATGAATTTAAAGATTGAACAAGCAAGCGAGTAGAAAGAGTACTATCCTGATGGACGGTGAATCAGTGCTGATGTGAGGCAATAGCAGGCGGGGAGCATCCGTTCCTAGGACAGCTGATTCCGCACAGACTCAGAGTCAGTCGAGTAGCATGGAGAGTGCTTGGTAGACAGAGGGAGAGAACCCCCGGGGCAACGCTCAGCCAATCATGGAAGATAAACAGAGGAGAACAAATGTCAGAGAAATGGAATCAGTTATGCAATTAGCGTCGGCAGGACAATTTTTCAGTGAGAGGACAACCGGTACTCAGGCCCAGACAAACCGAGACAGCTCCTCAGGCTGTTAATAATAACGCTATAACAATGGTAAACAATTCATATTTGTCTGACCTAGTTGCACGATATGCCCCATCACGGGCACTACGGTCTACGACTGCAGAGCTCCTGTCTGTCCCCAGAGTTAAGAAAGCTGCCAGCAGCAGGGCTTTCTCATATCGAGCTCCTTCGCTGTGGAACACACTCCCGATAGAGATCGGGCAATCTGAGTCTATCGAGGTGTTCAAGTCTAAACTTAAGACTTATCTCTTTGAATTAACCTCTGGTTAGCGCTCATCCACCTCTCTGCTGGCGCGGGGTCGGTGGCGGGTCACCCTGTCTGGGGTCGGTTCTCTGGCCTCTGCTGGGGGGGAGTTTGCTCTGGGGTAGGTGCCGGTCTTGGGGGCTGTTCCGGTGGGCTGCCCTGGCCGCTCGTGCTGGGGCAAATTGGCGTCTGACCGTGGGCACCGCTGCTGGGGGGTGGGACCTTGCCTTGCCTCCGGACAGGCGGTCGCGGCGGCCTCCGGGGCTTGGCCCCCAGCTACCTCCCAGAAACCCACCCCCAGAGAGCACTAGTCCCGAGGAGGACCGGGGCCGTAGATAGCGAATAGAGTATAGAATAGGGAAATAGCCAAATGCACCGCTGCCACGAGGAGCAACCACAGCCGAAACCCCCGGAGGGGCTGCCCGTACAGCCCACACGGGCCCGCCGGACCGGCCATGCCCAGCCCATGAGACAAGGCCAGCGGTGCCAGGCACAAAGGGCGCGACGTGTCCGCCGCCGCCATCGGCACACCCAGAGCTAGGACCGGCCGGAGGAGCACCGACGCCGGGCAGCGAAACACAGACGCCAACGGAGACGCCACAGAGCGGACCGCCAGGCAGGGATAAATGATTAAAACAGTTAAAAACAGTTTAAAAGCAGTTAAAAACAGTTAAAACGCAAATTTCATAGATTGCTTCTATCCGCCCGAGGCGGTTAAAAGCAACCCGCGTCTAACGATTAAAAACATTGCAGTGCCCACCTACCAGTGCAACAATTACACAATCTGCACCCGATGCCCCATTTCCACCCCACCCAACGGTCCAGTCAGGCAGTGGCACGGCGCCACTGCAGACGCCTGAGCACGCCCCCCGACACCACCACCCCCCAGGCCACCCCCAGCCCAGAGCACACCAACGACAGCGGCAGGCAGCGCCGCCGCCCCAGTGCCCCACCCCCGTCAGCCGACATGGGCTGGGCATGGCCGGTCCGGCGGGCCCGTGTGGGCTGTACGGGCCGGCCCTCCGGGGGTTTCGGCTGTGGTTGCTCCATGTGGCAGCGGTGCATTTAGCTATTTCCCTATTCTATACTCTATTCGCTATCTACGGCCCCGGTCCTCCTCGGGACTAGTGCTCTCTGGGGGCGGGGTGCTGAGAGGTAACTGGGGGCCAAGCCCCGGAGGCCGCCGCGACCGCCTGTACGGAGGCAAGGCAAGGTCCCACCCCCCAGCAGCGGTGCCCACGGTCAGACACCAATTTGCCCCAGCACGAGCGGCCAGGGCAGCCCACCGGAACAGCCCCCAAGACCGGCACCTACCCCAGAGCAAACTCCCCCCCAGCAGAGGCCAGAGAACCGACCCCAGACAGGGTGACCCGCCACCGACCCCGCGCCAGCAGAGAGGTGGATGAGCGCTAACCAGAGGTTAATTCAAAGAGATAAGTCTTAAGTTTAGACTTGAACACCTCGATAGACTCAGATTGCCCGATCTCTATCGGGAGTGTGTTCCACAGCGAAGGAGCTCGATACGAGAAAGCCCTGCTGCCAGCAGCTTTCTTAACTCTGGGGACAGACAGGAGCTCTGTAGTCGTAGACCGTAGTGCCCGTGATGGGGCATATCGCGCAACTAGGTCAGACAAATATGAAGGTGCAAGCCCATTTAATGCCTTATAGGTCAATAGCAGCACCTTAAAGTCGGATCTGACATGAACCGGAAGCCAGTGGAGCGACGCAAGAACGGGGGTGATGTGATCATATTTTCTAGTTCTGGTCAAAAGCCTCGCCGCAGCATTTTGTACCTTTTGTAAGCTTCGAGTACTTGTAGTACGTTACAATAGTCAAGCCGAGAGGATACGAAGGCGTGTATTAATATTTCCGCATCAGCCATGGACAGGCTGGATCGTATTTTTGATATATTCCGTAAGTGAAAAAACGCAATTTTGGTAATCTCTTTGACGTGTTGATCAAAGGACAGGTTGGAGTCGAACTTAAATTCAGAAAAAACTGAATTGTTATTAATCGGTCCCGCACACGTTAGAAATCAGTTTGAGCAACTGACAATTAATTCCGACAATTGTGTTATCTCTCAAAGCTTAACACCAAGATTTCTTGCTGTTAAGCTTTGAGAGATAACACAATTGTCGGAATTAATTGTCAGTTGCTCAAACTGATTTCTAACATGTGCGGGACCGATTAATAACAATTCAGTTTTTTCTGAATTTAAGAGCAGAAAGTTTTGCGACATCCAGCTTTTAACAGCGGATAAGCAGGCCTCTAAATTAGCGATTTGAGTAACATCATTAACTTTGACCGGGACATAGAGCTGAGTATCATCCACATAGCAGTGAAAATTGACCCCGAAGCTACGAATAATTTGACCAATCGGAGAAATATACAAAGAGAAAAGCAGAGGTCCAAGAACAGATCCTTGAGGTACTCCATTCCATGGTTGGAACGTCATCAGCTCTACAGCACAGAATGGAACAGTTGGCCACACTGGATCCATCAGAACTACTGGTTGGAATGTTCTTGAAGGCCTTCCGTTGCTTCTCTGAACGAGAGCCATAGAGACGAACTATTGTGATCTAGAATTGTACCACTTAATCGGCCGGCCTCATATCTCATCATCAGTGGTAGTATCAGAGTCCATGGCACCTTCGGGAGAAAAAGGGAAAAAAAATTTGTACTCGCTGTGTTACAATTCCGTTGTTACTAACATTTAATAAAAAAAAAAAAACTTTGAAAGAGAGAGAGTCCATGGCACCTTCGAAAGACTCTTCCTCCTCTTCCTCCATTTCCTCTTCGTACAAGACATTTCCCGTCGCAACAATCGTCTTGTAGGCGGACTGCACCTCTGTCATATGTCTTTTTATTGTGTGCAATTCTGCTCGCAAAATGCATCGCATTCCATCACCGGCCTCGGGAGTGTGTCCTTGAGGAAGACCTGATTAACAGAAACCGCCTTACTTTTTCATGTATAAAGCATATTACATGTATAAAGCATATTACTTTCTTCAGTCTTGTTGTCAACTTTTAAAAAGTTTGAGTTTTTTGTTCAGTTATTTGAATTACATTGTAATCATTCAAATAACTGAAGCAGTTTTTATAAATCTTGAAAATATTCCTAATTTGATATATTTCCATAATGGTTTAACATTATCAAATGTGGATGTAGTTTAATATTTGCTACTCCCATTCCCAAATATGAAATAAAATATATACTTACAGTTTTCGAGTAAGTCACTGGTGATGTCTTCCTTCAGTTTCCTGGAGTAACGGCAAAGTGACTGCCAGTGCTGTTGCATTTCTTTAAGAAGAAGGCCATCCTCTTCCCTCAGGCGATGGAGAAGGTTTACTTTGTCAAACACTTGTTTTTTTCTTTTTAAAGGAATATCTGATTCTGTAATGAGAAAGGAACTCGTAAGTTATAATTCAGGCTATATCCATTTATAAACAGAGTTTTTCCAGCAAGGTTTCAGAAAGAGCTCTAAAATGCCAAGTGTGTCACAGACACAGCTGACATTCTAAAAGTCTTTTTGAAATATTGCTGGAAAAACTCTGTTTATAAATGGATATGATTCAGGCTTTACATGAAAGGGTATCATAAGATAAGGTAATATTATACATATAGGGTTGAAGTTTATTGTAAATAAGATAATCTAAAAGTTAAGCCCATACCCTTGTCCCATGGCCATAATGGGCATTCTGCAGCCAGGATGATGTCTATCGAAGGAACAGCTTCTTCCTCTTGGACAAGCAGGTTGTAAAAGCCGATGACCTCATTAAGTTTTTTTTTTTCCTTCTGAATCTTTGACCTAATGCGGTGCCTGGCCTTGTTGCTGTCTGCAGTAAATAAAAATAGAAAAAACATAAAATTATACCCATTTTCTCATTGGTTAATCACAAGCAGTTGTTCACAAGAGCAATGTAGAAAATAGCTGATCAGAACAAACCATTCTGACGATATTTCTCTTGTTTCTTTTGCTGGATGCTTAAGGCCAAGCTTTCCATGACACGCTGCAGCCCAGGTGCATCTTGTGGAGTGATGTTTGTTGGAGCTGTCGATTGGTCAATACAATCACATTTAAAATCACATTTAAGAAGTCAATAATACTTTAGTACACACAATTTATTTAGAGCTATATTAGCGCAATTCATACTTGCTGCAGCCCATTCCCGAACATCTTTGACCCAGTGCAGGATGTCCTCATCAGTCAACTCCAAGTCTGACTTCAAGGTCTCGAGTTCTTTGACCACATCTTCAGTCCTCTTCAGTGTCTGCAATTGATATAAGTGTTTCAACTAAGAGTTTTTCCTTTCATGACACTCTTGAATAAATTGGTAATGTATTGGTAAATATTTGGTCCGTGATTTATTTTATTTTAAGCTGAATAATATTTTAGCCATAATTCACTAGGAAGTCATGCATCATATCCATACAGTATTAATGCTGGGTTTACACTAGAGGACTTTTAAAAGACTTGGAAAAGACTGAAACCCTCTTACATCTAAAGACAATCAACTCACACCTGAAGACAACTAGTCATTAGTTTTCAGTCAGGGTGAGATTTTGAAAAGACAGGGGGTCTCATATTGCAAGACTACAGTACAACTAGATTCCTTTTGAGATTAATATTATTTCCGCAAACGCGTTAGTGATTATTTAATTTAAAAAAGTTAATTCAATATTCCAGGCGGGGGACTTCCTTTAGTTATTTGACCATCTTTATTTGCTGATCTCGTCCCCCAATAACTTTAACTCCTAACCCTGTATTTGACAGTAAAGTGTTAAGGTTGCGCAGCTGTCAGCCTGGTTCTCCATCCGAGGCTTCAAGGAAAAAGTGTCAGAAATAAGTGCCTGCACAGGCGGACACAGGTCACGACTAATGCCGCTCCTCCTGCGTCGTGCATGCAAGAATTAACTCTTTTTTTTTTGGCCATCATAATAGAGCTTCATGCACTTTAGGGGTAAGCTCCTTTCCAAAGAATGGTACTGTAACGGAATGTTAGTGAATGCAAAATGCCAAAGAGAAAAGGTACCTTGACATATCGTTGAGAGAGGTATTTGTGTAGGTCTTTCTTCTTTCTTTCATTCCAGCCTCGTGCTTGAATGGTTATCATATCAGTCCGTGCTATCAGTGCAGGGGAGAAAAGGTTACTAATACAACTGTTGTAGTAGAGGATTTTCAACTTCAATATTTTGACTTTCGTTCATTCTTCAAAATTGTAAAGCTTGATTTGAGCAAGATTATGTAAAGATGATGGTAGAAATGGCATACAAATCATGTACTACATGTTGAAGGAAACATTAATTTACTTACTGGATTTGGTCATGTACTTTGTCGTCAGTGCAACACGTGACAAAAAAGAATTCACCTGCTCAACCTCCTCGCCAACTGTCATACCTGCCATTGGAAGACATGATAAAAAAAAACACTGAGGTGTAACAGCATGTGTGATTTAAATTTTCACAGTAAAACCTCTTTGATGCCTTTTCAAATGTTTAAATGTTTTACGGGTAGGGTTTGCTTAATCTTTAGTTATAGTCAATCTCAGCTGCATGCTGGACAACTAACCTGCTCCTTCCTGATTGCGTCCACCCCACTGCACCTGTGGTGGAATAAGATCATAATTTGAATTTTCCACATCACCTCCAAAATTGCTTTGTTAATATACTTTTTAAGTGATCGTTTACATATTGCGATTGATTAGATTAACTTTCCCCAACAACATTCATAACACAAGCAATATACAGTGTAGGAGGTAATCTAGAATAGATACATTACCTCACATTTACCAGAGTGACCCTTGGCGTGCATCACGGACAGGAATGGCCTATTTTGCAAGAGTGGAACAAGTTCTGGAAAGGACTCGCACACTTTCTGGAGGTATGGATAGTATTTGCACATGATGTCTGTGCAAATGAACTGTATTTTATAGGCCATGGCAAGCTCCTTCTGTAGGAAAAGAGGATATGCAAATATCTCTCCCCTAAACATGTTCAAGGCTTTAAAAAGAATGCCATGACGACAGACAGCCACCTCCACACCCTCTTCATCCACTTTGGACCCAGACTTTTTGGCAGTCTCTCGTGCAGCTGTCCATTGTGACTTCCCACAGACACCTTTTCCAGATACCTTTAAAAACATGTAACATAAACAGTTTGAAAATAAAGCTTAACTATTAAACATCTTTCTAACATCTAATTTACCGAACTCAAATGAGAAATATACAGCATGTTTTTGGTTCTCTGAAAATGGTACTTTTCAACTTTGTGTTTTAACAAGCACATATTTAACCTGGAAGCGTAATTTTCTACAATGTATGATCAAATATTATTTAAGTGCAACTGTGTTAGCCACATTTTTGTGATTATAATAAACATACAACTCACAGGTTGGACTCGATTCCGGATAAGCTGCACAAAGTCTGCCACATCCTTGTCCTTTGCAAAAAATGCACCGTCGAAGAATGCATTTTCACCCACTCTAAACATTTGCAAAGGAGACATTCAGATTCCATGCCACAGGAATTTCCAAATACAATGATACATTATACTTGAATTAATGTAATTTAATAAGCAGCAGTACCCTCTAGTCCTACTGAAGCGATACATCTTCCGGTTTCCGTCAAGGGAGATTGCTGCAACATCCTCAGCGCAGGCTGGGCATGAGAAATGTTTTTTGTTGAGTAGTTTGTCTTTCTCATCGCGACAGTATGTCCACTCCAAGAAGCTACGCTGTAGACTGTCACCAGAAATACTCCCTGCCTATTATTAAAAATGAGATAACATTCAATTATGTGAACAATTAATAGCAGCCAGTGTAGGTGACTACTTTCTCTGAAGAAAATGCTATGACTTACGCGCCCAAAGGTGCTAGAACGTTGCTCAAGCATTTTAACAAATGCTTGTCGGGATAAACCTGGTGCAGTGACTTTGAGCTCTTCGAATGTCTTAAAGACATCAACAGCGTACAATGTCTGAAAAACCACATTACCAAGGCCAGTAACCACTGGCTGTAGGTCTTTCAGTCCAGGAGTCCATGACGTTAAGCAGGACCTGCAGGTACTTGTAGGCAAGGACAGATCATATCGTCCTGTGGAAACAAGGGAATATAATATGTCCTACATTTTAACACCAATTCAATTCGGTTCTCTCAATATACTGTGTGTAGTCCCTTGCAGAATCATAGCCCAATGCTTCAATGATGGTATGCTTACCGTTCATGGTGACCAGGATAATATCTCGCCCAGTACAAACAGTGATGTCCTGCAGCATCACAACTGCATATGTTGCTGGGGCCGAGCAACTGGTAACAGACGTGCTATAATGAAATACAAAGCAAAGAAATAAGGATTACATCTCCAAAACAATATTTTATAATCTAAAATAATTTTAAAACTTTTCATACATGCATACCTTGTTCAGATATTGTATGTTGTCCCATCATCATTTAGCAATGCATAGCATGTAGGTGGAATTGCTGTATAAAAAACCCTCAACCAGAGAGTCCCTATTGTGTAAAACACAACTCTGATGATGGAACACGTCACAGTCGCTGCAAAAACGTTGCTTTGGCAGGCAGTCGCGACATCTTTATTACAGCCTGTTCCATGTTGCAGTGGTCACAAAGCTCAAGCAAAGGTTTCTCTGCTGAGAGCATCAGATCCAAAAGATGCGGCCTTGCAGTCTCCCAAATTTTTCATCTGACAGTGTCTGCCGCATCTGCCAGGTCCTAGAAACCGAAGCTTCTAGTGAACAATCCAATGGATCTTCCATCAAGCTTTCCTTCAGCAACTGCAGCTTTAAGTCTATGAGCAGAGCATGAAATTACTATCTTCAAAGGTAAACTCACTCTTGATTTTTGGGCTGCTTGTAGACAATAATGTCTGAATGCCAACATGTAAATGATAAACAAACCCAATTTGAAATAAGAAAGCCAAACTAATGATATCAAATGGAAATTTCCAATGAACTATGATATCAAGAGATGGTCATAGAGCTTAAAACCTACCAATTGTCTGCTGCGCCTCTTCAACTTCTGACGCAGTAGCTTAAATATGACAAAGACAAGGTCAGAACAAAAACAAAATTACGAACATAAATTATAAGTTGCATGGTTGTTAAACTCTATTTATATACTGCCATTTTTAATACAACATTCACCAGATGATGTAAATAACTTTGTTTACCTTCTGCTGAAGTGGTGGCATCATCTTGATGGGTATCCGTTTGGGCTTTAAGTGAGAGGATGGCCGGGAATCCTGTCAAAAATAAATCTTATGATCAGGCAATGATTAAATTGGTATCTCTACCTTTCAATGGCCATTAAAAAACAGCCAAAGCCCCTTTTACATGAATCTAGTTACCATTTCAACTTTAATGTGGTGTGATATTGTAATGTAAGGAACTACAGTAACACTTAGAAAAGGAATTTAAATATCATTAGCCAATCAATTTGAGAGAACGGGAGACTTTATGAACCTCAGACGGATGCGCAGAACCATTGAATCAGGAGAAGTCACACTAACCTCCATGAGATGTCTGTTTCTCAGCCAATAAGACCATGCACATCCCTCTTCTTCCATCGCACATCCTTCTCTGTGTGTTTTATTTTTTTTTTTTGACTTTTTCCCCTGCTCACCTGATTCTTTCCTCTAAAATGAAAACATTGAAACATTTAGTAGTGTTAGGTTACAGTTGCTATTCTGAGGAGACAATACAACAACACCCAGGCGTTACAACAACACCCAGGCGTGGCGGAAGTTAACTGTGGTGTGACGGAAGTTACCTGTATTTTATTTTTGCAACGTCATAAACTTGTAAACAACGTCAAACAATAACAAGACCGCAGACCGATACTAAGTTTGTGTTATTTATATTGTTTTGGCGATTAGGTTCACAGCTAGGTGGTTAGGGCAAGGGGACAGGGGACAGGGAGAGGTTAGAATATAGAAAGAACATTGACGGACGGAACACCGCGGCGGCCATCTTGAGTACGTCACGTCAAACAATAACAAAGTCATGGAAGCTAAATAGTCAAATCACGTCCGTCACACCACATTTACTACCATCACGCCAGGGTGTTTGTCTCCGGGGCTGCAGCTACACATAGACATGGCTACTATATTTCCAGGAAATCAAACAATTTACAAACAAAACGTAGGCCTACTTCTGTGCTATGCAGTTCAGCCAAGATGGCATCAAGGCGGCTTCTTCGACTTCCATAAGATCTGAGTCCACCATGCTCTTTCCTGGGTTTTCAGACATGGTAGCAAGCAACTGCAGTGGAAGATTAAATACAGGCAACATTGGTCTAATAATATAAAATAACTAGCGTGTGTTTTAATTAAAATTAGGTGGGTTGTCGGAAAGTCTAACATCAAATACTACTAGGCTACATTATAACATTAGGCCTACATAAATAAAAACATACTAGGGTACATTTGAAAGAACAGAATTCGCTCTACTTTACCTTGACAAGGTTTCCTCTTCTGGAGTTACCTGGCACTGACTGACGCAGACGCATTGTTATAGCCTAAACACACGATACGACACGCCCTTCTCAGCCGCGGGGGAAACGGGGCAGCCATGTTGTTTTCCAGTTTTTTGGTTGTATTTTTGAAAATTAAAAAGTGATAGTAGGCTCCTGTGAGGTGTTTCGTGTGATGCTTTACACATTTATGTAATCAGATGTGATAGATTATTCTGTCCCCTGTCATTATCACCTGACAGGGGACAGATGGCTTGGCCTACTGAAAATAGTAGCCTATGAGAAATATTCTGTTCTAGCGGTTTAAATAGGCCTACTGAAGAAAAAAATGTAAATGGTATGTTCATGGGGGTTAACCATATCACATTTCAAACAAAGTCCGTTCAATGTGCTTCAAACACAAATGCAATAGGAAACATTGTATTATGTGTAAATGAGATTAGCCTATTGCTTTTTGTTTAATTCTAAACTGAAATGTGGGAACCCTCTTGTGTTCCAACAAACCATTTCTGGGCCACACCTCTTCTATTGTCTTATGCTCAACTCCCCCTCTCTATCTCCAAACTCCCTCGACCACCTAAAAATAAAAAATTTTGGATTATTTCAAAATGCCACAAAAGGGGGTTACAAAAATTGTAAGTCAACCAAAAAGTCCCCGGTCTTATCCCTTTTCAGATAGCAACAACACAGGTGTTCAAAACACATAAAAACGGAAAAAAAAACCCTATTACGCATCTCTGCAACAAATGGACTAGCCTATATCTATCGAACAGCCAGTTGCATGGTCGATATTGGGAGAACTCGTACACCCATACAAAACACACACATGCAGACACAGACACTCACGGCTGCACCCACACACACAAAGACACATTTTGATCTGCATAAAAGCCAATGGCTTTTCACTGAAAGGAAGCGCTTATAATAAGTCCCCTTTTACATATTGCAATTCCATCTGACCACCAGGTCATTATTACCTGTGCCTGTGGTTCGTATTCAAACACATGACTTTGTTTTCAAAGGACCAAAAAACAAAAAAAAAAAAAACTGTTTTGAACATGAAAGGCCTCAGACTTACCTGTACCAAAGGGTTTTCAAAACAATACAATCAAAAAAGGGAACTACATCATAGAAAAAAACAATTTGTTGAAAGATTTCAACTTAATGAATAGATACAGTAGGTCATTTTGAGACCGAAATGGGCAACATTCAGGGCAATTATACTTGCTCAAAAGAAAGATTTTGGATGTACCAAAAAATTGTTTGAGGCCGAAACTCCTTTGGTTGTTATACGATTTTTTTTTTTTTTCTTCCAATTAAAAATTAAAAAATTACCATTATACCTATTGCCTTTTATGTCTTACCTCTTAAACAAAGTTCAAAACATTTAGAAGCAGGTCAATATACAATCAATTCTCCCCCAACCGTCTCCCTGGAAAATTAGTTATTGTTAACTCGGCTCAGATGCAAAAAAATGATTTGCTTGGAGCCGGGTAAGCCTGGTAGACTAACTAGAATTGCAGAGAATGTTTTGGGACAGACGTGTGACCAAGATTGACTGATTTGTGCCCCCCCCAAAAAGAGAACACAGGATGAAAAGGGGCTCACTGAAATAGGCTATAGGCCTACTGAAAATATGAAATGGCCAAATCATAGGTGTAATTTTGCCTATTATTTTAATCCAATTAAAACCTAAATGATGTTGTTCATCATAACTAACTAGTTTTAAAACCCAAACATTTTGATAAACGGAAATTATTATGGAATTAACCTTTTATTTTAAAGGGGTTTTTTTTTTCCTTTTTTTTGCGCCCCGCCCAAAATGCCCCCAACCCCAGTTGAAGTTGAACCGTCGACTGGAAAACCCGCAAGGAGAAAGTGGTATGATAATGTACTAAGAAATATTTAATTTTAGGTTTGCAAAATTGATTTAACATGGGGAAACCATTCCTCATACACATTAGGTACTGCTCTGGTTGTAGGCTTTACAGAGGCTTCCAATTAAATCAGGGTCTTGCCTGGCTCTCTTACCTATATTAAAATAATAATGTGTTATTGTTTTTAGAATTGCCGGTACGTTCTTAAAAATTGTCCGGGGTGTGATGCCAAAATTGGGGGTGGCACGCAAAAGTGCCCCAACTGCTGTGCCTTCCCGCCGCAAAAAACAAACCGCTGGTGGAAGCACGAGAAAAATTCCAGGCGGAGAAGGAGGCCTGGAAGGAGAAAAAAAAAGTGGAACAACGGGAAGCAAACAGCACGACCAGGCCCCTAAAATGGTAAGTAGAATGCTCAATGAAAAATAAAATTTTTAATGATAATTCCTCTTTTGTAATGAAAAAATGAATCCCCTGAAAAATCCGTGTATCTTCCGTTCAATCCTAACCGTTGGAAAATTAAAAACCGATAAACAAAAATTAACTGCTTTTTTAAAATAATCATCCTCTCATCTACATTATATTATAGCCTACTAAAAAAACCCTTTTCCTATTTTTTAAACACAATTAAATGTAATGAACCCTTTTTACTTGGTTTTTTTTAGATTTAAAACTGAATTAAATCACTAGGCCTATGTTGTTTTAGGAACACAATATGCTTTTGTCAGGGTGTTTGGCCTTGTCTAAATTTTTTGTATGGGTTACTGTTTACCCTCCAAGCCTCTTCTTGAATATGCAGCATAGCATTTAACACATTTAACATATGGCTTATAAAGGGGGTTTGTTTTTCAATTTCTAGGTGCAGGGAAAGGCAAAACAAATTTTTCACCTCGCCTGCCTTTAGAAAACACAGGAATTTTAGGAAAAAAATGTATTTAAATTAAAATACATTGTTTCCCGCCTTTTGGGACTCTACAATAGAAAAAACCAAAAGTCAAAAAAAGTTGTTTCTAGATCCCAACCCTCCTAGGGGTGTTCGGGGTATGCCTCCCCCCCCCCCTAGACTTTTTTTTTACCTTTTAAAAGTGAAATGCATAATTGGTGCCCTTTTTAGAGGAACATTAAGGGTGTTTTTAACACTGGGAAAGTCCGGGTAGTTCACTTGCTTTGGTTCCAAAACCAAATTGAGTTTTTTGATTTTTTTTGTTTGGTTGTGGTCCCTTTCATATTGCCCCTTTTTTCCAGTGAACCACATTACAAGGGAAAACCAACCTTATCTGGGTCAATAATTCATTGGAACCCGACATTCTTTGGGGGGAAAAGAAGCAGGAAAACACCCAAGTTAAAACCTTTCGAAATATACCATTGATTTAATATGGGGTTAAAAATAATAAAAAGGCCTACATCTAACCTAAAATAAAGAGGAAAAAAAAATTAAATTTTGTTGTTTCATATGGTTTTAATATGTTGCCCCATTCAATGCCCACGTTATGTGGCTTGTACCTACGATTTGAAACATAATTTTTACTGTATTTTTTGGTGGCTGGACCCCGCGGCTCCCGAGAAGAATTTGGTCAAAACTACACCAGCTGATTAAGCTGGTTATCAGCTGGTCGGCGCAGTTTCCCCTTTAAAAATGACAAAAGGGAAGTATTGGACGGTCCCGTACCCTGGGAACAAAATAAAACACACAATTTTTTACGCAGCGTTTAACCTGTTGGCACTTTGCGGGAGACGCTCCCTCCTCCTGCATCATCCTAAATCATTCAGTTTTTTTACGCTCCTCTCATCAATTAAATTTAATAATTGTTTTGGGCTCCCCGGCAAACCACAACTTAAACGTCCTAACAATGGCGAAACAACCCCTTTCCCATTAATGTGAACTGACTGCAATTTTTTAAAAAAAAGAAAAAGAAAAAAACCGTGCGTCCTGCATTTGGGGTCGGATCGAGTTCGGACAAATTCACAACACAAACGAACTGCAGCAATTTTGCTTTGGAAACGCACCGAAAATCCTTTCGGGTGGGTCCCGGGCGTTGTTTTAGTCCGCCCCCGAGGCGATTGCGTATTCACACCTGCCTAAAAAGATCCCCGAAGGCAGAATGATCGAGTTCGTTTCAACCGAACTAAACACGGAAGTGTAAATTTCACCCTAAACCTAATTGAGAAAATTGTTGAACTATAAATTGGAGACACTGGGTCAGTGAAATTAGAAGCTATTGAAGGAAAAAACCCATGGATTTTCCAAAAATATTACTTTTAAAATAAAATATTAGGGAAAGGGTCCCGGGGGTGGGCTTGGTGCTTCTTTTTCTTTTATGGGACTTTACGTTTTTCTTGTTTTTTTGTGAATGCTTTAAATGCAGTGAGGAACGAATAAAAAACTCTGTTGTCCAGTATCTTTATTTACACAGACGGGCTGAAAAGGCTTAGTAGACTTTTACACATGCATGGGCAACTGAGGGCAGTCCCATTTCCTTTTTTTTTTTAAATTTAAACTCAATAAACCTGTGCTTGGCCGTAAAATTTGACGTGATCATTAACCTAATACCTCCCAATGAATGATTACATTATTAGGCAACTATCTAACCAACAATTGTTTTCCCCAAAATGTTTTTGTATGTTACATTACATTTGCATAATATGAGGGTTTAATAATCAAACACAAACAAAAAAAAAACCTGGCGTCGGGGGGCCCAAGCAACCGCTTGGTTTTACCCAACTGCCTAATGAAAAAAGGGCCCCTGGGGTAATGCCTGGGTACCCAATATTATTAAGTCTGTTGCGACTTCCACAGGGACAAGCCGCAAAGGTTTTAATTTATGAAAAAGTATGACAGTTGAGTTCGTACTATCGAAATTGTTACTATCATTTGCATTTTTTTGGGGGTTACGGAATGCTGGGCTTTCTTAAATGGGTACAAAATGGTATAACCTGCGTATCCTTTTGGCTACCCACTGGCTGGTGTTTATATTGAAAAAAATTGCAAAATGGTTAAATTTTCGGCAATTTAGGAAATGTTTTGTAATTGGGAAAATTATTGGTAAAACTTTACAATAAGGTTTCACAAAAAAAAAAAGGAGTTTACCCTTTTTAAAAGGTAAATTTACCTTTTAAAAAGGTAAATTTACCTTTTAAAAAGGTTTTTAAAAAGGGAATTTTCCTTTCAAAAAAGGTTCATTTACCAAAAGGTAAACTTTCCTTTTTTGAAGGAAACTTTTTCCTTTTTAAAAGTAAATTTCCCTTTTAAAATTGACCTTTTAAAAAGGTAAATTTACCTTTTTAAAAGCTAAATTTATTGAAGTATTCTCTTGCAATAAGAATTTCTTCTTCTTGTAAGATTCAGGCAGTTAGACAGTTTTGCGAAACCTCCTCTACTGTTATATATTGATCAAATTTTTACTTCCTTTTTTCATCATCTTTTGTTTTGGGCCTTTTTGTTTAAATTATTTTTGGGCGGAGGTCCCTCCGACCTCTCTGTCCGGCTCATCACACTCACTGTTTGGTTGGGGCTGGAGGGGCCGCGGTGGGTGGAACCACAATCTTTCCTGTTTTCTCTCCACTATCAGACTCACAACACCATTTCAAATTATGACTCTAATGTTGTAGGTATTATCTTTTATCCTTTCTATTGTAAAGTTTATGAATTTACCGCCCCGTGCAGGTTGTCAATCGCGGACCCCAAAAAAAATGTCGTTTGCCTAGCAACTTGCCCGAAAATATTTTTTTCCGGGCGGGTAAATTGACCCGTGCATTGGGGGGTTGGTAGGAAAAATATTCATCGACTTTCCCAAAATCTTCCCGGAAGTTAGTACCCCTCCCGGGAAATTTTCACATACCCAAACTCTCATACCCAAAAATCACATACTCAAATTAAGTCAAAAGATATGAGTAGGGAAATTTAGTTATGGCTTTCCCCAACACAGCCCAAGGGTTTTAGAGCCATCAAGGGACGGCCCCCCACATGCTTGTGTCATTGTGGCAGCCCTTCAATTCATGTTTTTCAGGATATTTTGAAATAAAACATCCATTTTTTTTGTTTTTTAAAATAATTAAAACATAAAATCAAATGTTGTTTTGTTTTTCGGTTTTTGATTTTCCAAACGGTATGGTTGAACGGAAATACAACAAGGTTTTCTCTATTTTTTAATTCACAATTCTTACGGATATCAAATATCAGAATAAGGGCCCTTTAAATGATGATTTAAAAAAAGCTACATGTTCAATTTAGGGGCCGAGCTTCCCACCGTGCCAAATTACCTCCGATAAGAAGTGCGTGGTGTGTGTGTGGGGGGGGTGGGGGGTGGGGGGGGGGGCGTTTGTATGGGTTTTTGTGTGTCTTGTGTCCCTGAGCAGAGGTGAACTTAGATTATGCAAAGGAGGCAATTGCCTTGGGCCGACTACCAGGGTCTCATAAACATCAAATAAATTTTTTTTTACTCTCACTTATATTTAAATTGTTTTACTGTAATACTCTGTTTTTTTTTTTTTTTTTTTTTCTAATTTTTGGTTTTAATGAAAAAAACAAATTAACTGTAAAACCCCCTACCGACTTGGCCTATGAATGAATATTAATTAAAAAGATCTCTAAAAAGTATCATATAACTAACACAAATTATTTTTTATCGATAAGATACTTTTAATGATAACTGAGTACCTCGTTTCTACCCTTCTAGTGAATAATAGTCCGTTTATTTTCCTTCCTTTTTGCCTTATGGCATTTTTTGTAATTTTTGAAGAGAATAAATTATCCTTTACCCAATCTGTCGCATTTGGGCCCCTAACTTCCTGCCTGTCATTGCTAATATTTGTAAAAACCAAAAACCATTAGATAATGGATTTTAATTTTAATAAAGTTTTTTTAATGTTTTTTCAGTTGGACCGTTTCTGGATTGGGCTCCTCCCAATACTAATTTTGGGGAAGGAGGTTGGGGCGACGTGGTGGCCCGACTTTAAGTCCCGCCTTGATTTTCAGCTGCCACCCCCCCTTTAGCACAGTCCAAAGACCAGTTGAGACCATTTTAAAAAGTAAGTATTACTCTGCAAACTATTAAAAATTTATTTTATTTATTATTTATCCACAACAAAGTTTTGCCCAAAACTAATCCAATACATGAAGGGCTACTGTTTAATACTTTTATTACAGATGTATGAAATTTGTAATTACATATTTGTTCAAGGAATATTTTTGATTGTTTTGTGTTTTATTAGAAAATTCTTCTCATAAGGGCACACAATTGGGCACCGTTGTCTTTGATGCAACATTTGAAAAATATTTTTTGTTTCTAAAACAGACCACAAAGATACTTGTTTTAATATATTTTATTATTTTCTTTGTCCCAGTTTATGTTAGAAAAACACAAAGATGGCAGCTCAAGGGAGGGTGGCAGCTCCTGCACCTCAGCCACCACCGCCGCCCCCCCCCCCCGCTTGCCTCCGCCATAACCCCCCCGCCGCCATGGCCCCTGCTGCATCCCCACGCCGCCTCATCCCACCGCCCCCGCTGCCTCCGCCATAGCCCCCCCCCCGCCGCCATGGCCCCTGCTGCATCCCACGCCCGCCTCATCCACCGCCCCCCGCTGCCTCCGCCATAGCCCCCCCCGCCGCCATGGCCCCTGCTGCATCACCCACGCCGCCTCATCCACACCGCCCCCCGCTGCCTCCGCCATAGCCCCCCCCCCCCGCCATGGCCCCTGCTGCATCCACCCCCCCCCCTATCCACCGCCCCGCGCCTCCGTTCCATAGCCCCCCCCGCCGCCATGGCCCCTGCTGCTCCCACGCCGCCTCATCCACCGCCCCCGCGCCTCCGCCATAAGCCCCCCCCGCCGCCATGGCCCCTGCTGCATCCCACCCGCCTCATCCACCGCCCCCGCTGCCTCCCCATAGCCCCCCCCCCCCAATGGCCCCTGCTGCATCCCACGCCGCCCTCATCCACCGCCCCCGCTTGCCTCCGCCATAGCCCCCCCGCCGCCATGGCCCCTGCCTGCATCCCACGCCGCCTCATCCCACGCCTCCTCATCCATGGCCCCTGCTGCATCCCACGCCGCCTCATCCATGGCCCCTGCTGCAGTACTCCGCCGGCCCCGCGTGAGACTGCAGTTGACTGCAAGAAGAGAGCGAGGAAGGACTTTTCCTCTACAAAAAAATATTGCAGAGGAAAAATAAAAGAGTAAGTAAATGTTATGCCCTGCCGGAAATGTCTTTTAATCATGATAGATTTAAGATTTAATTTATTGTCATTTCAGAGACGTACTTTCATACAAAAAAATTTAATAAAACGCAGTTTCTCACCAGCGCATACAGAGTTAAAAAAAAGCAGTTTTCTGGCTGTCAACTGTAACCATGTAAATAGGTGGGGGGGGGGGGGGGGGGGGCATAGTGCATTAAGGGCGCACTAAGGGCCACCAAACTGAACCCATATAGGTCGACATCTAAAAGGGAAAAGAAATCTCAGAAGATCTCAGGAATAGAGTTGTGATGCTGCAGCATTTGTCTGGGGACAGCTATAAATTAATTCTAAAAAAAGTTTGAGCTCCATTGGCCCACCGTGAGGCAAAATCATCTACAAATGGAGAGCTTTACGAGTGACTTAAACATCTGCCTAAGAAGTGGACTTCCTTCAAAAATATTCTTCAAGCGCCACAAGAAAAGTATTTTTCTAGTTTAAAAGCCAACCCACACATTACATCTAGTGATTTGCAGACCTCTCTTGCAACATCTGGGACAGATGTGCATGGTTTCACAATAAGAAGAAAACTCAGTCAACATGGCTTTCAAGGGAGGGTTGCTGAAGAAGCCTCTGCTCTCAAAAAAGAACAAAACTGCTTGTTCACAGCTTTGCCAGAGACCACCTGGAGATACCTGAAGTCTTATTCTGTGGACAGATTAGTCCAAAATTGATCTGTTTGGTCATAACCAAAACCGCCACGTTTGGGCAAAAACGCAACCTGCCTACCACCAAGAGAACCTTCTCCCAAGTGAAGAATGGTGGTGGCAAATGGTCTGCAAATCTCCAGATGTAATGTTTGGTTGGCTTTTAACCTGAAAAATCCCTTTTTGTGGCGCTTGAGGATATTTTTGAAGGAAGTCCACTTCTAGGCAGATGTTAAGTCACTCTTAAAGCTCTCCATTTGTAGATGATTTGCCTCACGGTGGGCCGATGGAGCTCAAACTTTTTAATACGAATGTATAGCTGTCCCCAGACAAATGTGCAACATCAAAACTCTATTCCTGCGATCCTCTGAGATTGTTTCCCCTTTGAGCATGTCTGACCTGTATGGGTTCAGTTTGGGGGGCCAAAACTGACCTGGGTTTTATCTTTGTTTTATCTAGTGGTGCCCAATTTCTTCCCTCAAGATCTCTCATTACATTGGTCTATTTCATCAATCAGTTTGGCCCACCTGATTGTGTTTACCTTGCTCGATTTAAGCAATGCAGCTTAGGGTTCACAAACTTTTGGACATACAACATTTGTCAAATAATTTGTTTTATCTATTTTAACAATTGATTTCTGGAAAAGAAAAATGTTGAATTGATAAACAAACATCTGTTATTTCATATAAAAAATACTGGTATTGAAAAAAATGAATTAATAATGGTTAAAATAAATAAAATTCCAAAAGGCTCAAGGGTTCACAAACTTTCGCACGACACTGTATTTAATGGGGAGGAAAAGGTAATGTCCGAGCCCTTTTTTTATGAATGGATTTGTCAAACTTTGAGACATTTCACTAATGACCTTGCTCTGTAGTCTGACAGCATAAAAAAAGGCTATTTGTAATTTGAGGCTCTGGTTTCAATACACCTTTGATACACCAATATGTAACTAAGTGGCTATGTTCTGTATGTAGCCATTCCAGTGTGAGAGGAATGATCAGAGCTGTAACTGGTTAAGGTTTAAGCACACTACAGAATGGCTGAATCTCTTTTACTCTGAAAACAAAATTAGTAATTTCCTTTTTTCTTTCCTTTTTTTTATTCCAGGTCCGTGTGGAGTGGCAACCATGTGGGACATGGTATGTTCTTTCCAATAGTTTCTTAATAGAAATGTCTTAGGATGTCAATTATTAAAATGGTCTATTATTCCTTCACAAAATGGTTCTCTTACAGAATGCTAATAATTTAAGCTGCCTCAAGCAAGCCCATTTAAGGGTAAATAATATGACACATTTGGATCTCCAAATACATAAACAGGTTAACCAAGTGAATGATATTCACTGCCTCTTTTGGGAAAAATTAACTTATGGTCTCGTCTCTGTTGCCTCCAGTACACTATTCGCGCTTTTCCACCGCACCTGTAGCTCGACTCAGCTCAACTTGGTTTGGTAGCAGCACGGGTCGTTTTCCACTGCAAATAGATAGTTCCTGAACGTGGGCGGGGTCGTCATACAAAGGGGCAGAAAGCCTACTCCGGAGTCAAGTAGCAAAGCAGAAATTACGAGCAGTTGTTGTGCTATTAACTGAACCAACCGCCAAAGATACGGATGGAAAATGTTTAAGATATACCCCCCTTGTAACTGTTTACGAAAAGGAGTAGAAGTATATTGCGACGGGCCATTAAAAGGGAGGATTGGTGTCTTGATGTGTGACTGCCACACAGTCAGCTGTAGGGATGCGTCACGTACATCCCTATGCACGTAAACACAGGCATCATAAAGTTGACTTTTTTGTGCTTTGTTTCAGGATACGTGTTTTCAAATGCAAGCCATGTCTCAGCCTGAATTTTTTTATTGAGGTAATCAGTGCAGTTCCAGGCTTGTAATGTAATCGCTCGCTATCATTTCTGTCCCACCGGCTACTATAGGGTATATAGCTAATAGCTGCCCTACATGTCTCCTCTCGTGTCGTGTACAGTATGTTTAAAGTAACATCCCCAAAAACCAACACAACTGGGTGAGCTTAGCGACTATATGGACATTTCATTAAGTTTTTTAGGATCTGTGATGCAAATCAAATGAAACATAGCCAGAGAAGGCTGCACGTGGCGAGACAAAATACACTCAAAGTCCCGGAGAGTTTGGGAGTATTTGATTTGATTTGATTTGATTTATTAGGATCCCCATTAGCAACACACCGGAGTGAGAGCTAGTCTTCCTGGGTCCGAAACATACAATATAAACAACAGACAATCACTTGTTTGACATTATGTCAAACCGAAATAGACAAATAATAACAACAATATTACACAACACTAGGATTTAAAAACATCATAATTACAAATATAACAAAAGAAAATAAAGATAAGAAATCTACAAAAGGAAATGAAACATTTCAAATGTATACATTACATAAGGACCAGATGTTTTTTTGCAGACTTTTTAAAGTTGTATTTGCTATTAATGCTAAAAGTAATGTTTTTTGGCAGTTCATTCCATAATGAAATTGATCTGTAAATTATAGTATTTTTAAGTACATTGGACCTTGGTCTAGGTAAAGCTAGATGTCCATTACTTGCACCTCTAGTGCTATGACCGTGTGTGTCAGACACACTAACTTCAGCAAAGAAGGCAGGTATTTTGGTGGTTATGACTGACCTTAGGAACATCAAGAGATTAAGAGAAATCTTTTGTTTTACTGTGAGCCATGAAAGGCTAGAATGCATTACATCAGAATGGAGCCGGTAGTCTCTGGCCAATCACTGGCCGGCTGTCTGCGGACGTCACCTTTAGCATCGGCTCAGCTCGCTTGGAACCTAAAGCGAGGCGATACCAAAAAGGCAGAGTTGAGTGGAGCTGATACCACACAGTGGAAAAGCGCCATAAGTTAGCCTTTGAGTGACAATCCAGCTGCTTAATGATGGCAGATGATTATGATTATTATTTTAAACTAATAAGATGTTTTTCATTTGAGTAGTTTTCCTCTTTACAAAACATACAGGCTATTGTTTTGTAAAGAGGAACACATAAATTACAGGATAAGGAGAACAAGTAAATGGCAAAATCAAGAATCTAATTGTATGGCAATTTCATGATGAATCCCACCTGTAAATACTGCTATACCATAATTTCTCTCCTCTGTTCAACAGCCAAAGAACATGGAGTCCCACCTGGGAGCCGCAGTCCATCCTGGGACGGAAATAGTTTTTTTTTTTTTTTCTGTTCCAGTTTGTTTCAATAAATCATTGTATTGCTGTAGTTAGGAGGGTTTAGTCGATGTGAGTTTTACAGGGTTAGGCTTTGCTGTAAAACACATGATTGGGTGTGATGCCAGATTAGCGGAGAATATAGCTAACTACTGCTAACTGCTACTGCTTTCATTTTTCCATATATCTCTTCAAATGCCCCTAATTAGGCCATCGATACGTGTGTGTGTGTGTGTGTGTGTGTGTGTGTGTGTGTGTGTGTGTGTGTGTGTGCGAGGGAGGGATCAATTGAAATGATGTTCCCCTGACCCACTAACGACCTCCCGCGACCTTTTAAAAAGCGAATCAGTGCTCTGTCCAACTCTGTTAACCTTCAGAGGGCGTCCCAGGGTAATTAGGTATGAGAGAGGGGGGGGGGGGGCTCCTAAAAACAATTAGAGGCCATCTGGCGAAATCCCATTTTAGCATTGTAGTCCATTGAGTGTGAGTGTGTGTGTGTGTGTGTGTGTGTGTGTGTGTGTGTGTGTGTGTGTGTGTGTGTGTGTGTGTGTGTGTGTGTTTTTTTTCTGTTCCAGTTTGTTTCAATAAATCATTGTACAGATAATCAATTGAATCTTTTTTTCATCCTAGCATTCTTGATATCTTTACTCGTAAACCCAATGTATTGCTGAAGATTATGTATTCCACCTCGACCTTATTTTCCAGAAGGTTTGCAAGTGTAGGCCTACATCCTTTAGCGTCAGTCAATATCATAACATACAGTTGATATACCAATATGTTAAGAAATAGAGTAACAGAAAGCATAAACCTGATCCATTCCTCATCCCCACGGATCCTTTGTTAAATCCAGTCTACTGCACATTGCATCTTATTAAATGAGCGATTCATCTTGTTGTTTATTTTATGGTCACTTGTGAATAAAAATGTACATTTCATTGTCAAAACAAATCTCATTGAGGTCCACCTCACACCTTGGGTGTCATTACCTCGGCGGCACTCGTGGAGGCGCTGTTTAGTCTGGCGCCAGGCTATGATATATATATGGGTAAGTTTAATGAATGATTGTAACTTGGGAGGCTTCGGGTTTGACTATTTCCTTTGCAAGAACATGAATAAAAATTAAGAATAGTGTCAAAATAGTGTCTTGTTGAAATCCAGTGTCTCGTGTCAGCTGTGTCACTGTCAAACCTGTCCGCCGCTTACTTGTGGTGACGTCATGCGCCAGCGTCGTTATGGCAACGCGTGCCGTCGGCTTTCACAGTTAAATAAGTGAAATACTTTAGCGAACTCTTAAGGTGATTAAGCTTCATCTGAGCGTTTTTATTTTTTGCAAGACATTTGTTTACAAAGTCCCAAGAATAACAAGAATGCAGAAGTTAGGCATCAATAATAAAGTCAAAAGTAAAAGTAATCTGGTCATTAAAATGTCACACAACTCGATCACAACCACTCGTTTTTCATCAAGGCACATTAAGGAGATAGCATATAATTATATAATGTAAAAAGTAATTAGAAGCACATATTTTACATAGGCCTATACAAATATCTAAAAACAACAACAAAACAGTAACTCATCCGAGCGTCAGTAAGCCTATATCGTTGTGTACTTCCGGGTTTGAAAAGGTCGTAAAATGAGTATTTAAAAAGTAGCCTAGATAGATTTAACACCCAAATCACAATTTATTATCTAGGCTACGTCCCCATGCTGCTGTGGTGATAAAAATGGGTTGGGAAGCATGAAAAAAATCGTCTTTTATGTGTGTATCAGATAGCCTACGTAGGCTAATATATGACACATTTGTGTCACCATGGCAACGCGTGGGCATTACGGTGAAACGTCGGTTCACAACATTGTATGACGTCGATTCAGAACATTTTGCTGGCAGGTCCGAGCTATATCCGCGTAACATCTAAACTAAAGCTAATATGCATTCGCTGAATCAAGATTGTGAACATAAACTACACATTTCTCGCTAAAAGTGTTATCAAAAAACCTTAAGATACAGAAACGGCCGTACAATTCAGCTTTTTACACGGCCTGCCGCCATCTTTCTTCTGTGCTGAAATTGAAAACTTGAAAGTCACGTGGTGCGGGCGCAGTGTACACTTTTTACAATGGAACGTCGATTCAGAACGTCGAAACGTTGGCTAACCTACGTAAATCGTGGTTTGCGGAAGAGTACTCTCAGAACGTTTTTCTCCGGAGACTGGGTTGAATAAAGACAATGACGAGGTGATAGGTAGGTAAACAAGGGTTTCAAATGTTTTATTCCTTTAATATCAATGGCAAATATAAATTGCTGCTCCACAATTCATTTCCAAAGGTTTGTTTTTATTTATTTGTTTCCCCCCCACATACATTTGAAGTGATTTATTCAAGTGTCCAAATTCAACAAATCTTTAAAAAGTTAAGTGCACTAAACGCCCTCGTTTAGGTAATTGTTCAACATACAAGACGTTCGACCTCTCTGAGGAGTAAGGCTGCGACAATGTTCACGGAGCTGTGTCTGTGTAGTATTTGTGTGTTCATTGTGTAACGCATGAAAGCACCACGCCTTTGACAGTTACAATGGGGAGGAGGAATGGCCTTTTGGTGGTATGGTGATGCATCAAATGCACTCATACGTATAATATGCCTTAGTTGGGTAGTACATTTGTGTCTTTTTTTAGAGGCATTGTTTGCCACTTTGTATGCAGGGACAACAATCGAATACACACACAGGATGAACACAAGTTTCCCCCTGACGCTAAAAACCTGTAGCTTAAACAACTGGTCTGACTGTATAGTCTTGTTCTTTGAGAGACTCCACAACTGCTTCTTAAGGCAGATGCTTGAGAGCACCGGGGTCTTTATAGACGGGACGGAGGGCTGGAGAGGGTGAGGAGAAATAGTTGCACCCGCGCCATGGATGCCGACGCAGCAAGTGGAGGAGGGGGATCGCATACATACAGGAAAACACACACACACAAACGCTCTTGTACTTCTATCTTTGTGAGGACATTAATTGACATAATGCATTCCCTAGCCCCAACCATTAGAACTAAATGCCTTACCCCAACCCCCACACTAACCATAACCTTATTCTAACCCGAACCTTAAAAGCAAGTCTAAACCCTCGAACAGGCCTCTGAAGAAGCGAAAACCGGTCAAAATGTCCTCACTTTGCAAAAATGTCCTCTCCCGAGAATTACAAAATGAAACGGGTCCTCACAAAGACACCTGTACAAGTACAAATACACACAAACACGCGTAAATTGGCGAGAATACAGACAATGGGCCAAGGATGGAGAAAAGGGAGGAAACAGGAGACTCCCATAGACAGACAAATGCTTAGGTTAATACATGAAGACTTTGTCAAGTGTACTTTTTTTTACTCTTTTTACGAGTAAACAAATGAACAGAAAGCTAGAACAGGAACATAGCCTTACAATTATTATTATTTCTTTAAAACCACCCACCCTCTACCACCCCAAAAAATTCTCTCTGAAGACAGTGACGAAATAAACACGCACACACACA
>CM047507.1:7965948-7989361 GCA_026122265.1 Ammodytes dubius
CTCAGCCTGGGACTGAAGTCACTTCCCTGTTTAAAAATATGGTGGACAACATTTGCTGTCCCCCCATGTTATTGAGTGTCCGCATTTTACACAAATTGCACCTGTCAGGGACGATGCAAAATAACAATGATTTACTGTGCAAGTGTCAGAAATGTACGGCTCGCCATGGCATGCACTACTGAGTGTAAATACAGGGAAAAGTGGATGAGTGTATGCAGGGAGCGATTTTTGGACACAGCCACCATGCTGCACCTGTTGCTAACTTCAATTTTCTAGCTGCAGCGACAATCCCACCCGGGCTACAGGTGGTACTCTCTCTGTGGTAATACGCTTCACGGTCACATACCACTGTGTCTTTCAAGATTCAATTTCAGTTGCTTCACCGTGGGAAACCACTCCCACACATTGAAGTCCTTGCGTTTGGTGGCAGTCTTCCTCATTGCAATTACTACTTATTACTACTTGCAAAACATTACTTGTGTACACTGGTATACAGTTGTCATGCTAAAATACGTTAGATAAAAGGCAGAATGCTGGCAATCTGTTCAAGGTTGTAGTTAGACACACAATGTCTACAAGGTTAGGTGTGTGTGTATGTATGTGTGTGTGTGCGCGACAGAGAGAGAGGAGCAAAGAGAGAAAGAATGACCCTATTTACTTTAATGCTTTTGCAACACTGTTTTAATACGGCCTTGCCAATAAAGCTCATTTGAATTGAATTGAATTGACTTGAATTGAGAGACGTTTTCAAATGTAGTCAATACAGTGTGGGTCTGAATGATGTTTGTGTGTGTGTGTGTGTGTGTGTGTGATGCTGTTAATTTACGGCCAAATTTTAACACTAATTTACTGTATTCATGTATTACGGTTCTTTACTGTACTTAGCAATGCATTGTGGGAAGGTCAATTTGAAAAGGCAGCTCAGAAGCCCTTAACAGTATGATAACGTGTTAAATTACAGTACATTACAGTATTTTTTGGAAAGTGGGCGGGCAACAGCCTTTTTCAGGAACATTAGTTTGAAATGAGCCATTCCAGATAGGGCAAACTTCGAAGGACATGTGCTACGCATCAACAAAAAGTCCAGCATTAGGTCTACTCTGCATTGATCGAGTGGAGCATCTACACATTTTAAGGTAATATGTTCCTGATCAATTATGTACTCTTAAAAGGTGGCTTAAGATAATGTTTGAAATTAAACTAATGCTCAGCAGCCTGTCTATCAAGTGAGTATGTGATTTTCGAATATTGTTTACCAGTGAGGATGAGTTAACTAGCTCAAACATTTATACTTAAGCGCATGTATAAAGCCCAGTTCAGACCAAAGATTCGCCTTGCAACTGCTTGCGACGAGACGGTTTTAGAACGTCGCGGGGGATAAATCGCAGCAGTGTGAACTGCTCGTTGCAGCGCGTTGCAAGCCGTTGCAAGGCGTCTCAGAAGATTCAACATGTCAAATCGCAAGGTCCAGTTTTAGAACGTTTCGGCGGTCTCGTCGCAAGGAGTCGCAAGGAGTTGCAGTTGCAAGCAGTTGCAAGGCGAATCTTTGGTCTGAACTGGGCTGTCAAGAATCCTCAGCAGCTTCCTACCTTTGGCGACGCTACTGTGTCCATGTGTGTTCAAACCTAAGAGTGTTGAGCATTAGTGAGTCTTTTCTTTAGAGTAGTAGCCTACTGGTTGTTTTTAGCTAGTGGATAGCCTTTAGCTCCTTGTTAAGAGCTGACGCAGTGGAGCTGATTATCATATCATGCCACCTATACATTTGAATTGAAGCCTAATATATCAACTGTTTCATGTGTAATAAATTGTCAATTTTGAACCCATAAAATAGTTAAGTTTTTACAGTCAGTGTCTAATCTACTCCTGGTCCAGAAGAAGTCAGCTACAGTCAATACACATGTATCAGGTCAGTGCGTTCGCTCTCATCTCTCTCTCTCTCTCTCTCTCGCTCTCTCTCTCTCTCTCTCTCTCTCTCTCTCTCTCTCTCTCTCTCACTCCTCCACTTTTGATGGAGTGATGAAGCAACATTTAGTTACAACAGACTTCATCAGCTTTTTCAGCATGGACTCAGAGTTGTTTCTGTAAATTCCCAATTCTAGATATATTTTGACAATTGTTTTGTTGCTGTTTTACAGTCTCAACACCAGAACAAATCAAGATGGAGGAGCAATGACAGCAAGGTGATGGTCATCTCTACCCGACCCAGAAGACGCCTCTCAGATGCCAGCAGTCTACAAACACCCAGACTCTTTCTGAAGCTAAGATTGCTCCTATCTCTCACAAGACTCTTAAAGAGGTAAAAGACAAGCCTACCTCAAAGGACTATTTTAAGAGGTAAACCACAAGGCTTCCATAAGTTTCCCAAATGATCAAATAGATGTTTAACAGAGAATGCATTGCATTAAATACATCAAAATTGTATAGCTGTATTATTTGTTAATACTGCCCTTAACACTATGCAGCCCATGGGAGCGCCGGCGCTCCGACATACAATATATTCTTTAGAGCGTCATATCTCCTTGACAGTTTCAGCTAAAGACATGCTGTTTTTTAAGCTAACAATTAGACAAAAAGCTCTAAAAAGCAAGCCAAAAAGGACCTGTGTGAGAAGACTATTTACCCAATGATTTAACGTCGTAACTTTCGTTTGAGTGTAACGTGGTATAACCGGTGGAATGCACGGAGTATGCACTAAGTAGCAAGAGGCAGAGTTACGTCCCCCTCACTGTCTTGCAGTCAACCGTAAACAAATGATTTATAGTTTTATCTTCAGTCGCCATCTTAGCTAGTGACGTTTAGTACTTTATACACTCCTATTGGCTACATTAAATGACATCACAGCTTCAGTAGGCTGACCAATCAGAGTGAATCAATGTCCGCTCGCGCTGAGTTTGACAACCGGAGTTTGACGGTCAGAGAGAGAGGGGAAAAAAGCCAACAACCAAATAACGATAAAGAGAAAAGGCAAAACGTAAATTCACAAGAGAGGAGGTATATGAGTATCTTTTTGACAAGGATGCCGGTAAGGACATTGAGGACTCGGCCCCGGTGTCCTGCTGCTCCGAAGATGAGCGGCAGTTTGGAGACGGGATTGATCCTCTTCAGGATAACAAGTAAGTAGCCTAGCTAGCATAACCTTCTATGAAAGCATCAAAATTGTGAAGGACTACAACCTTTCTATAACAGAAGACGTCTCTCGCTTTGTTTGTGTGTGTGTGTGTGTGTGTGTGTGTGTGTGTGTGTGTGTGTGTGTGTGTGTGTGTGTGTGTGTGTGTGTGTGTGAGAGAGAGAGAGAGAGAGATGGAGAGCGATAGAGGCGCGCGGGTGGGGGGGGGGGGTGTAGGAGGGGGGTGGTGTAACGTTAACGGTGCCCGGAGCCAAAACAGACAATAATCAGCTTTATAAATCATGGATATTCTGGTCGTCGTTTGGCCACGAGCTTATTTTCACTCCAAATCACTGTCTGTGTTTTGGCAAGTTTATCCGCGCAGATAAGACGGCGCAACAGCGAGAAAAGACGTTCATTTTAGAAGACTGAACAGTGAGATCCATATAGGCTACTAATGGATAATAATGGGATGTGAATCATGTGATTGTGGAAAAAGTAGCTTTGCGTGTAAGAGCAGCTGGGAGAGTGTGATTATCGTAGCCTGATCTACCTGGCAAATCAACTTGATGTGTGTGGGTGTGGCAGTGACGTGTGCTCGCTGAGTGCGGGTGGATGATAATCGCACTGGCACTGAGATGGGATGCGCAACAAGGCGTCTTTTACGGGGTGGCTCTTTGTCCGGTTCAGAAACAGAATTATAACCATAAAAATCATAAAAACTCTTATTGTAAAAACACTTAGCCTAAGTTTTTTTACGTTCATGTCAGAACACTTATAACATGACAAATAAAACACTTTTGGGAAAAGTCATCGATTTGGAGACAGGGTTTTTATAAGAACCGAGATATATTCATTTGAATAGTGGAGCAAGGTAAAAATGACCTCATTTCAGTTCTAAATATACAGGCTACATAGTTTTAGTATGGAAATGTGTTATTGGATTACAGATAGCATATACTGTTTTTACTCCAACAACACAGACCTAGTATGTACAAAAATTACTGTGTTTTATTTGCCTAGATTGATTATATTTTTAGATGTTGATTGGTTCATTCTCTTATGTTACAGTGAGGAAGCAGACCCTGCAGCTCCTGTCAATCCACCACAGCCTGAGCCCTCCACTGCAGTCAGTGGTTCAGCTCAGTAGGCCTACAGGTAGGAGACGGATGGGTCGTGGACCTGGTCGTCATTGTTGACAAACTGCCACAACGAATACCACAGCTAATCTGTATACACAAGATTGTATATACTGTAGTGTATATAGTTTGTACAAGATTTTTAAATTGATTGATTGATTTGATTATTTACCATGTATATATTTTTTACAGATTTAGTTCATATTTTCCATCATATTGTTCATAATATTCATAGTTTCCATTATATTGTTCATAATATTCATATTTTCCATTATATTGTTCATAATATTCATATTGTTCATATTTTCCATCATATTGTTAATATTTTCAACCATATTGTTCAAAGAATACTCTGTTTATTATGTGAAATTTAATTAAAACTCTGTTTTACCTGACACTGGGTCTTGCTTCTGCTGTTGACATATCTTACCACTTCTAGTAGAAAAAAACGCCTGTATACACTGCCCAAAAGAATGAGCATAACTCCTGAACTGAAGAAGCTAGAAACCTCTGGTAACTTCTGGCAGAACACAAACTTGTGTGTGCAACTTTTTAGATTCAGATTTTCTTTCTTTTTAATGGTTTACTTTTTTTTTAAATGAAATATGTCAAAATTAAAGTTACAATTTTCATTTGTTTTAGCTTTTTGGACCAATATTCCATATTAGAATGCATAAAAGTTTTTATTGAGTTACATATACAATTACCTGAGGTTGTGCTGATTCATTTGTATGTTAAAACATAATGCTGGTGTAAAAAATAAGATTTTTTATCAAGTAAAATACAAAAATATAGAACAACGGAATGTTAGAATGGTGGGTCTCAAAGGGTTAACACTAGAACCGCCAGCATTCTAAAAATACCTAGAACCGCCAAGGCGGGTCAAATTGACCCATGCATTTCTAGTGTGGTATAAAGTCATAAATTAGTTTGTTTAATAATCATCTGTGTTTTGGACCTCTTGTTTTATAATCTAAGTATCTTTAAGAACACTAATCACGTTTCGTGGCGACTCAGTAATGAAACTGAAAGTAGATATAATATCGCAAGTATAGTAATGAAAACAGAAGGTCAAAACAGCGTCCAAATGAGCTAAAATCCTAAATACAATAAACAGTAACATGGCAAACTTATTATTTAGGTAAGCTCTAATTGATTATTCATTAATTTTTCCCCTCGTTGACATGTTTTGAGGCGGAGGATGCCTCCGCCGCTCTCTGTCTGGCTCACAGACAGCACTCAGCTGTCTGTGAGTTGAGCTGCGAGCCGCGGTGTGTGGAAGACAGCGCTCAGTTCTGATCTCTCCACTATCAGACTCGTATCACTCATTTCACTTAGTAACTCTAATGTTGTTAGGTATTTATCTTCATCTCTAATTTATTCAAAGTGTTTATGAATGACTGCACGTAGGCTACTGTCAGATCGCGGACCCCAAACAATGCCGTTGCCTAGCAACCTGCTCGAAAATATCATTTTTCTGTGCGGGTCAAATTGACCCAGCGTGGCGGTTCTAGGTATAAATGCCTGTTTTTTTAATCCAGTTTAATTGTGACTTTATTTAACTATATGGAGAGCATCACAACACAATTTTAGGAAAAGTCAAAGAGTTGGGGGCTTCAATATTTCGTAAAAGTATAGTTATGGGCAGTTGAAAAACGGCCACGGGTCAAATTGACCCCGTGGCGGTTCTAGTGTTAATAAAAGTCTGTTTGATTCACAATATGTTAAGTTGTTTACTGCTTATTTTGCATCACTTCAATATTAATGTATGCTATGTGTCTTTAGGCCACAGAACAAAAGATATGTAATGTTTGAAGTTTGATATTTTAATTTGCTACATTGAGTTATTGTATTAAATTATATCTGTCTAAAGTAAACATTTATCAGTTATCTACTTGCAACCATCTAATCAGAATGTTAATTTATTTTCAAACAATCACAGATACTGCATTTCACTTTACTTTCAAAACAGTAAGAATACTGTATTAACAGTAACTTGCTGGCGTCTCTGCTGCCAGTATCTAACTGTAAATTAAACAATTATACAGAAATATACTGTTTTTTTGATTACAGTAAAGGGCTGTAAATTAATTTAACAGTAAAGGTACTGTAGAATTACAGTAACTTGCTGGCGTCTCTCTGCTGCCAGCATTTTACAGATAAATTATTTACAGTGCACATACACACTTGCTGGTGAGAAAAGACAGCGAGTGGCCTTTTGCAGAAGAAAGTAAAGCGCTCTCGGCTTTAAAAGCCATTAACTGCCTGTGAAAGGCAAGGTCAAACTGGGACGGTTTGTTGCAGGCCACACTGCAAAATGATACCAAACTGTGAGTGCAGTTAGAGTAAACTTTATTTTACACGCTTCACATACGCACGCACACACACACACACACACACACACACACACACACACACACACACACACACACACATACACACACACACACACACACACACACACACACACACACACATACACACAAAACGCCCAAAAATAAAGTGGTGCTGGTGATCAGGTATCACTGAGTGGTTGCCAGCAAGATACAAAGCGGTTTCATGCCACGGGAAAAGCTTAATTTCACTTCACAAGGACTAACTTAAAAATCAGAGCAAGGGGGAAAGAAAGCAGCAAAAAGTTTGACAATGTTTGACAGACTGCAGTTAGCCCATAGTGGCAGTCAGACAGTTGAGACAGCACCCCTACTTTTCTGTGTCAGTCAATCATTAATACCAAGAAAATGCTAGATGGGAGACGAGAATGTGATAGCATAATAACAGCCTGGCCAATAATACATTTGAGGACCATATCAATATTTGAAATGTGGAAAATCTGATTTAAATACGAGGACTGATCATTAGATGATTCATTTATTTTTTAACACACATTAAACGTGACGGATCGAGTCTACCCATGAGAGTGCTCACCCATCGCTCCCCCTCTCTTTAAGTCAGACCTAATATCTTATACAGATTCATAAATAATGGCAATATACTACTGTGTGCAAAGTGGCATAGTGTTTATGTGAATGGGTGCATCATTACCATTTATTTAAGACGTTTATGGCAGTGGGAATTAAGGAGTTTTTGTAAGTGTTTTCTTGGCCAGGGGGACTTTTTAGCGGCAGCCTGATGGTAGTAGCTGGGAAGACTTATGCAGGAGGTCAGTGGGATCTTCTGTAATGTGATTGGCTTTCCTTTTCAACTGCTTGGGTAAGAAGAAGTGATAATGGAGTTTGGGTTTTGCCAATTATTTTTTTTACATGCCCAGGGAAAGCTTTGATTTGTTCTTAACAGAGACCAAGTTGTACCTGGGATGAGATGTTCAAAATGAGAACAGATTCACCAAGTGATTTGTGCACAGCTGTTAAAATGTCCCTTTTGACGCAGGAACAGGCGTTGTTATGCACTGAGTCTGTGTCAGTAGAAGGACAGGAGGCTGTCAGTCTCTAGTGAACAGGTAGGTGAATGCATCCACCTGCTCCATAGCCTGACCCATTCACCCTTAAAGATGTCCGCCTACCCCGACAGCACAGCTCTTTTGTCTTGGAGATATATTGACTTTCATGGAGCTCTCTTCCACCGAGGTCATCACATCATACAATTTACCAATCGAATTGAAATAGTGCTTGGGTATTCAACTGTGCGCTGTGTGGCACACCTTGAAAGGGCCCCTTTAGTCTACAACATGCCTGGATATGCATCGTATAACTAGTCCAGCTTTAATGTATATGTCGGGCAATAACATTATCTGACCTTATTCATCTTTATATTCCTGATTATATGGATTACATGGGCCACAAAACCTATTCATTCTGACTAATTTATACATTTTAACCTCTGTGGCTCTATTCCTCCTGTGCAAATTAGCAGTACAATAAATAATCGGCCTACATATTACATACCAATTGATCCTCCTTATTGAGTCCTTTTATCATTAGAAAAATACAAAATGGGGAATGGAGAAGCACATAATGCTGGTATCCACTCAATCTGTGTGTCTGTCAAATAAAATCAATAATGAATGAAGTTGTTCAGCCCAGCGCTTAGTGCTCTGTGTTTTGAAGAAGTCTGTGGTCTGTGATCCTATATGCACAACATGGGTCAGTCTGAGAACGAGCAAACAAACAGGTGAACACAGTCCATTACAAACATTGAGAGCGCTCCTGTCTGGACTTAAAAAGACAACCTCCTGTTGTCTCTGACTTTATCCGCCAATAGCTATAAGCCGTAAACCAATAGAACAGCAGCCACATACCAAAAACAAACAATTACAAAACCACTCAGTATCGACCGTATTACACTGAAACAACAGCAGCCCATAGCCTACTTTTTGATCTCGCTTCTGGGTATAATTGGCGTTAAACATTGAATCACAGTATAACTTTTGGCAGGTTTTTCTTCAGTTGAGCCGCCAGTTTTATCAACATTTGCTCAAGTCAATATGTTTGCAGAGTAGCTACTCACTGAAATCTTTGATGTAACCTGCATTCCTTTCTTATTGATCTCCACTATTATGTAGTGGACTATATCAAGCCAGATTAAGTGCAGACAGTTATGGTCCTGATTACGACTCAACAGTAAATTGCATTGGACCGACTCTTATCAAATGAAACGTATAGCCTAATGTGGTCTCAAGGGGTCCAAGGAAACCAGCTGAGAAGAGAGGATAGATGAACTTAGAGAGCTTGCCTTTCCCTCCACCATGACCATTCCCATGGAAAACCCTCAGGCTATATTCATAGTGCGTTTTTCAAGGTGAGGTACAAAATAACTTGATGAAATATCTAAAGACTCGTTAATGCGAGTGAGTACTCAGTTATTTCTTAAAAATGCCATTCTTATCATATTAGTAGCTTCCCAATGTTATTATTGGTGATTTATAAGGAAATTGAGAAGTTCCTAAAAAAATACATATCAAGGTGGAACACAAAACCACAGCTTCGAGTTGGATAATACCGCAGTCTGAAAACCACAGAGAGATAAAGAAGCAATACACACGCAAACACACACAACAACACACACACACACACCACAACACACACACACACACACACACACACACACACACACACACACACACACACACACACACCACACACACACAAAACACACACAACAACACACAACACAACACACAGTCACAAGCCTTTTCTCATTCCAAAACAAACTGGCAACATGATGACAAAGAAGTAAAAGGAAGCAAATAATGAGAATGCGGTTGGATTTACTTGGCAAAATGCCAAAATGTACAATCACTGCAGAGAAGTAATGCTGCACACTGATGACTACAGAGGAACAGAAGACTGTGCTACCATTTGTCTTATTTAATTATGAATATTTTATAGTGCAAATAATAAATCCAGCTCTGTGTAATATATTGTGTTTATTGTCCTCATCCTCTCGCTCGGGTGCCTTTGAGAAATCCCAACTTTTTTTTTGTTGAACCCACGCCAAATTGATTCTACTAAATTAATCTAATTAAACCCATTACAGAAGTCAAATGAACTGGATTCAATTGAACTGAGATATGGAGGAATGGAAAATTGATTAAATAACTGTGAAATGCAAAACAGAAACAGAACCCTCAAGATAGAGAGAGAGAGAGAGAGAGAGAGAGAGAGAGAGAGAGAGAGAGAGAGAGAGAGAGAAAAAGCTCCATAATGACTGTCAATGAGGGTGTTTAGGGTGCCAGCGCCCTATTTTTGGCCAATGTGCCACAGAGCCGAGTCATGCTGTCACCCTCCACAGACCAGTTAGTGTGTGAAATTGACCCTGCCCTGCTTCTTAGTACATACCGACACAAGCTCTTCTGAGGCGTTACCATCCATCATGAGGAAACACAGTTCATAATGATGATTGATGGTTTCACTCGTGGGATTTTCCCAAGATCCATAGGCTGTATATTGTGTATGGACGTGTTTGAAGCCATGTTCTTGCATTGTTTATCATATATTAATCATTTTCCATTTGAGTTTTTAGCAGATTAACCCCTCCGGTGTAGCAGACAGGGCTTCAGTGTCTTTTCCGTCCTGTTTGATCATACATTTAAGAGAAAATGTGTGAAGCCTTTAGCTGATCTGCGTAGTCAGCAGAGAACCCTCCATTTGGGATGAAAAAGAAGAAAAAAGAAGAAGATTGAGCAGCAATTGTAAAGCATTATTCTTCTGTCCACTGGAGTCTCAGACTTTGAAGTATTTTTTTGTGGGACCGATAGACGTGCTGAAAGCCCCGACATATTGTGGTGAATATTAGTTTGGACTGAATTAGATGACACACACTTATCTATTTCAGGTGCCACCTCTGATATAGAAGGAAAAGCTTCATTGCTTGCCCTAGGGTAAAACCAGAGGGGCATCTGACCGCTCAAATGCCGTTTGTATGACTTAGGACAAGTGTGGGAGTACCAACCTGTTAAATATACTTGTTTGAAAAAGATTTTCAAAAAGGGCACTAAGGAACTCCAAACAAAAAGGGCAGGGGCGTTGCCCCCTCTGCACCCCCCTGTGCATGCCACTGAGGTTGTGTATAACTTGAAATGTACTGCAGGATACAGTACTGTTCTTTAAGTATTGTTGCCAAAGTGACACTATCTTCAACACCTTGAACCTTTGAATAACATTCTTCAACAAAGCTGTACATTATCATTATTTTCTCCACAAAAGAGACTGAAGGTCTAAACGTGTTAAGAATGACTTTGACATTGTAGGAAACACACTTATTCACTATGTTGTCAGGAGTAAGGTGTAGAAGAGAAGATGGATACCTCTCTCTTATGCTATATATAACGCTGCAGCCTAGCAGCCTGTCATTTTAGATTAACATACAAACTGGAAAGGGAACA
This sequence comes from Ammodytes dubius, assembly GCA_026122265.1. Lineage (NCBI taxonomy): Eukaryota > Metazoa > Chordata > Actinopteri > Uranoscopiformes > Ammodytidae > Ammodytes > Ammodytes dubius. The sequence continues at coordinate 7,977,038 of CM047507.1, forward strand.
CTGTAGCATGGCTGTCCAAAGGTAACAAAATCCATCTACTGGAACCTGTTCAGGTCACGCATGTTAAATCTAGTTTGCTTAATCCGTACAAAAAACAAAGTGTAAAAGACATGTTGCGGTTTTTGGGGCGGTAATGTGTCAGACTATTTGATATTTTTAAACTTTGTTTTTACAGATTAAACACCTGGAACATGAGATCGTTCATTCGTTTTAGTCATAATTTGACAGAGCCGGGCTAGCTGTATTGCCATTTCCATTATGCTAAGCTAACAGGCTGCTACTGGGATTTACCGTACCGTAGTGAATAGTGTATTTTCCAAAATGTCAATCTATATTCCTTAAAACATTTTGAATACAAACATTCTTACAAGTGTCACAATAAGCTGTTCCTGAATACGATACAATATATACATTAGTAAATATCTGTTTAAAGAAGAAGGCTGTAACTTTGACCAGACATTTGGTTGTCACCAAAAAGGTGAATCAATGACCCAGCCCTTCACCTGAGTGCATCATGATGCAGTGGTAGAAGAGTGAAAACTGAAGAGCAGTCTAAAGTCTTTGTTTACCTATGCCAGTATTCCATGGCAGATATGCAATACAGTCAATGGGGCATGACATAGCAGAAAGTACATTTTAGAATAATAATGTTTGAAAAGTGTCTCTGAACCCAGTATGCGTTAAATGTATTTTTCCATTAATGAATCTATTAATCATTGCCTTGAAGTGAGTGGAGGAGTGGATGGAGAGGTGTGCAGCAATACAGCTGATTAAATGATAGAAACCAATGAAGCGTGTGCATGGCCCAACTCTCTCCACTGCCCCAGTAACTGCTGCCATGGCAGCTGCACACTGACACATGATAGATGCACTTAGCTCATGGTGGGTTAATGTGATGGATGCATCTGTGAAATACATGAGTACATAGATACACAAACGCAGAGGAGACCCTTCAGTCAATCTATCTAAGGAGTGTACAAACACACACAGACAGTTCCATGGCCTTCTTAAGGGGCCGGCCCACAGCTCCGTTCATTCGACTTCCAAATCGCTGGCCGTCAGTCTGATGAATAGCACAGGGACTATAGTCATAAGTGGCCCCCAGAGCCTGCACTGATCAGAGGCCAGTTGTGCATTTCACTCCTGATGATCAAGGCTCAGATTTGGGGAGGATGAGCTGATTGTGTCTGGCCCTCAAGGGAATACTGATGCACCACACTTGTCTGTCAGCTCTGTGGCTGCAATTCAATTTCCCACATTCTTAGCGGCATGCAGCAGGATCAGAAACTACATCTGCATGCATTCCAGTATTCCTGAAGTCTCTACATTTTAAAAAGGTCCACTTAGTTGCATTTAAGAGACAATTTACATTACACAGTATGTTGCATGTGGGTGAATGGGTAGCAATGTAACTTGAAAAATGAGTCTATCTTTGTCGGCTTAAACATGTAGTACACTTGTGTCTATAAAAAGGAATCAAGAAGATGTTCTGCATATAAACAGTAGAAGAAGAAAAAACGGCTCAACTAAGGTAGTCCTAAATGTTCTGAATCATAACGTTAGTGAAACGTACCTCATCCATCATTGTAACTGGTCAATCACACCATCACGAGTACCACTGTTTGGGCCGGTGTTTGCTTGCGCTGACGTAGTTTGAGCATGCATTTGATCAATCGTCACGCCAATTTAGTTTGTAGCAAGGGTCAATTCTTTTCCAAGGAGGTACAATGAACCACAAATCAACCAGAAACAACACTTATTGTATTTTAAACAAGGGAAATGTTTTAACCCTGCTGTTAAATCAACTCACCGATTTCCAGAAAAGGAAATAACTTTTGAGGGTGGACGTATTCGTGCAGTGTGTGGAGGTGGTTTTTGACTGCTGTTACAGCCGGAGCAGACAGCTCAACAAATTCAGGAATGTTTTGATAGATTTCCTTGATTACAGTTAGCATGTTTTGCTCAATAAAGAGTGCAAAACAGTGGTTAAAAAATGACCGTGGTGATGTCATCAGTGTTATCTTGGTTTGGGAGTTAAAACTTTAAGAAAAAAGTAAGGTGTCTGATAAGAGACGTTGTTGCGTTGCATTATGGGAATTAGATCATCCAGTGTTTTTGGAGTTCTACTGATATTTTGGACTAGAAGTCAGAATATCTCAGTATTTTCTGCTTTCATTTTACCATTTTTATTTCTCAATATCTGCGTGGATGGCTGAATGAATTGAGAATTGGTTCGGAGGTATGACTCACATACTGGTAGGCATCCTGGCCTATATGTCCACTCATCAAGGTATTATTTCATGGAAAGCGTTCCCATTCAAGCCTTTACTGATAGATGTGAACACGTTTTCCTGCTTCCTATTATTTATGTGGTCTTTAAGCACATTTTTCCAATACATCATGGTTATTAGTATTGACCGTCCTATAGGCTTAAGTAAATCCCAGTATTGTGAAGTGATAACATTATATGAGGTTCATTTATTAACCATGAACATAAATGTTAGAATGCGTTAATAATTATTAAAGAACTATGCAATAATAAATGTAGGTGACTTATAATAATTTAAAATCAACGTGAAACTGGATCTAATTTGTATTTTACACAATACCGTACATTTTTGGGTCATCATACAGCAGAGGGTATTTTTATGCACGAACACATAGTCTATATAACACCAATACGAATTCACAAAGGGTTCAATGCATTATTATGTTGCATGTCTACTTTAGTTTTATTGCAGGTTTGAGTGCTGCAGAGTATCATCAAGACAAATCAAAGAGCCGTGCTACCGAACAAGCCATAAGACAAAGATGAAACAAAAATGATTACAAGAACATCACTGATACAATAAGAGAGATCTATTCATGAAGAATAAAAGAGCAAAGTGGAAATAATTAGAAGATTAATGATGAGTCCACAGTTTGACCTGTGCAGTATGAAGGCTGATACGAAGCTATTAGTCAGTGGATCATTTTGTTTTAAAAAAAAAGGATTAAAAGGTCAGTTTCTGAATGATCTTCTTTATAAGGTTATACAACTATACTTGGATTATAGGAAGCAGGTCAAAGGAAACACTGACTGTATTCAAAATATTCTGTATTGCTTAAGAGCTGAATACAGACAGACACACAACACACACACACACACACACACACACACACACACACACACACACACACACACACACACACACACACACACACACACACACACACACACCACACACACACACACACACACACACACACACACACACACACACACACACACACACACACACACACACACACACACTAAAAATAAAAAGCATGAAGCTAAACAACACAAATGTCAAGGGATGTTCAAAACCTTTCCAAGTGGCAAAATAGCAATATAATTTCTATAGAAATGTACAGTTGAGCTTCATAAGTAACAATAGGTTACAGTAACTGCAATTATGTTGTAAGAATACCAATGTCTTACAATGTTGTTCGTCTCATTAGGTAAAGCAAGGGAAGTTTATTTTTATAGCACCATTGAACAACAAGCCAATTAAAGGTGCTTTGCAGAGGACATAAAAGGCTTTAAGATAAAAGAAAAACAGGGCGGTTGAAAGAAAAACACATATAAATGGGATTAAGACAATATAATGGATTAAACATGTTTCTAAGACTTTAGTAAAAGAGATAAACTGGAGAAGGCAAACAACTGCAGTCTGTTACAGTCCAATGCGAGATCTGACTCAATTGTCCCAACATTCATTTAATAAAATACACTGTCAAACAGAAACGTTTTTAAACTTTATTGGACACTGAGATTTGGAGCAAACTCAATTTTTATTTGGAGATTATAAACGTAGGGCATGAAAAGTGAATTTCACATCTCTGTGTCAGTTTTCTGTCCAATAAACCACTTCCTTCATTGTAGAACGAACTTTCCTTAATCATTCATATAGCTTTTACTTTAAATCCATGCGTCAACTTATTAATTTTCCATTTCTACTTCATTCTGTTCAGGATATTACGAGGTTGCTCTCTTTCCCATCTTACCTAGTGAAGGTCTCCCTACACTCACATGGCCGCCATTACTATGAATGAGAGAAAAAGGTAACATTACTAGTCAAACATTCATACAAAATGTACTCACTCTAAGGTTACAAACATTTTTTAACAATACGAGACTTCCAGATAAAGAGAACTGTTGATAATACATCGATCCGATTTTTGGCGTTATTTTCTCTGGGATTGATGCCCGATTATAGGGATGAACCCTTTAATCTCTCAGCCATATTAGCCCACAGCTTGACTGCCATCACGCTGACTCGAATGGAAGCTAAGAATAGTTCAACATTCACCGCTGTGAAGTAAGTTTCCAGTTGGATATTCCACATTGACGTTTATCAGCTAAGTCATCTTGTCCCAATGTTAAACTAACTTCCCTGGGTGTCGGATTAGAGAGACTTCACGGGCAGTCCCCTGTTTCCTTCCAGTATGTATTTGATTCTCAAATGACATAACGTGATAAATAAGCAAGTCACAACAAGCACACAGGAGCATTTAGTGATGATGTAACGTTTACCTTTTGACTGTCAGCCGAGGCAGGCTAACGATACCCTTGACTTCCAGTGTTTGAGCTAAGCTAACCTGGATGCCGACCTTTATCCATATCTTTATCAATAATGCACGCACAGTTAAAGAAATGCATTCTAACTTTACTTGAGCCGGAGAGCGAGAGAAAAAGCTACAACATAAAAATGGCTACTACACTGGCGGCAGTATCAGGAGCTGGTGGCAGAGTGCTACAGGTGCAGCTCATTAGGGTAATAAAGAGCACACTGATTAGTGATTAGCTCCTTACTGGCTAAGAAAGAGGGGTTTTAGGTTTACTTGGCAAGGATTAGAACCAGGAGGGAGTCACCTCTTAAACTTTAAGCTGATGAAATTGAAAAATACAGGTGACTTTCTTTCTTTGTACGCTTATCTTATAATGTATCCCTTATAATCCTAATTGTAATTAGGTTAATCAATCAAGTTAATGCATTGCTATTATTAAGAATGCCTTAATTTGATTAGAATTGTAACATGAGGGAATATGAGCATAACAGATGTTGCCATGATAGCACATAGTGGCACCACACTGGTTATTTAATGAGATTCAAAGTTCAAGTTCCAGCTAACAGAGAGGTTATAGGGCTAAACAATATTAATTTACCATCTCCTATCCTGGGAATTACTGTAGGCTATGTGTATTTTACAAAATGACACCCCTCAGAATCAGCTTCTAATGCCAACATTCAGTGCTACTGTGAAACATTTTCCCAATTGTAAAATCTAGTATTATGAAATCCACAACCTCTAAACTCGCAGATATGTTACTCAAACTGGACCTTATGGACCTCCCCCGCACCAACACAGACGTCTGAGGACACTGAGTATAAAATCCCAAAACACAAATGTTTTCAACATATCAAATCAAATTGAGTTAGACTGCTGAAGTCTTGTATTCACTTCAGATGAACTGCAATATACTTATGCATAGTAAAACTGTCTCAATGTACGGTTTTAAGATAGACTTAGAAAACCTATATCCTCTAACCTCATGTTTTAGTTGTCTTAGCCTAAAACTACCTTAACCATATAAAGTATAGTCAGCATAACCATATATCATGTGTTTACCCTAATCTTACCACAGTTGGCATGTGCAGAAATGTAAATACTCATTATTCACAGTGCTGGCCAACACATTTAAATATTTTGAAACAAGGCACAATAAAACAGAAATCCACAAGAAAACTGTTAAAATAACTTAACTGTCTGCATACGAAACAAGTGAAATGATCTGACCCTGAATACAAAACTGACTCAATGATTTCCAAAAAGATGTACTGACTTTTTTAAGATGAATATGCAGTGCGGGGTTGTTGTTGGCAGGTCTTTAGATGCAAAAATCTATGAAATCATAATGACCTTAAGGCAGTGGGTCAAAGGGCAAAACATTAGCACTTGGTTCTGTCTTGGAATGGAGTCAGAGCAGAGCGCTGGATGTGCTGTGGATATTTTCTTTCTGTAGAATTACTAAATTCATGTCTGCAGTCATTTCTTAATGAAAGCATTTCACCGCCAATCTGATGCGTCGGAATTAATGTGGACAGCTGAACCATTTCAGGAACTGCTCGGTCTCGGTCGGTCGGAGTGCCTGAGGAGGATTCTAGTGAATCTTTAACTGGTTCTGCCCTCAAAGTCCTTCTGTGCTGTGCTTTGCCTGGAGGCGCTGGACGCACCATCAGTATGCACTGTGGAGAAGTACACTGGGAAGGCAGCGAGAAGCAGTGTGTGCTGGAGAAGGGTGTTTACTGATCAGAGGATTAGGGCTAGGCGGCAGGCGGAGGAGAGATAGAAGAGACGACAGCCGCGGTGTCGCAGAATGATTAGACTGCCACTAAGCCAATTGGGGAAATGGGACCGTGGCCAAAAAGACATGAAGAAAAGCATAAAGAGAGGGACAGAGAGAGAGATGGGAAGGGAAGGGAGGATGGTGAGGAGGAAGAGTATGGGAATGAGAGCAGAGGAGCGAGATGACGACAGAAAGAAAACAACAGCAACTTGGAACCAAAGAGTGGATAGAAGAAAACAAGAGATGCCTCTGCAAAAGAGAAGTGGAGTAAACAAAAGAGAAAAAGAGAGATGGATTGGGTATCTTACAGTGGAGCAACAGACCAAGTTTCCAATCGTTTTTATTTCAGCACTTTTTTCTGGCCAAACACCAGGCGCGTGCTTGCGGTCACCTCACTGACACACTTTCCTCTAACGCCAGCGTGTCCTCCTAAAATATAACCGTGAAGGATGAAAAGGACTGACTGTGGCCTGGTTTTGAAGGCGTACCAGTTTTGCCTTTGCTGGCTTGTTGAGGTCAGAAAAGCCTCTTCCTCCCATCTGTCACTTTGTCAGCAGGGGGTCGACTGTAAGGACATTTAGTCTGGGTGGGAGGGGGGGTGGGGCCTGGATTTAGGTGCATAAATGAGGGTCTTTAGTAGGCCAAGCACTCGCATGATTACAAAAACAAAAACACATTACAAGCCATTCCAATACTGTTTTTCAAACCATTGCTCTCCTTTCCATTTGAGCAAGATAGAAATTCAACTCCTGTAACATGTATTTACTATCAGGATCCAGATGATGCAAGTCATTTAGCTAAATGACCACAATTTAAGTTGATGTTGTAAAATTTAAAAAATGAGTTGTGTTCTGGACAGCCTCAGGCAATGCCTTTAAATGTTGTTGGAATAAAATTAGATGTTTCCTTCAATTGGAGCCTTCTGGCAACTTAATCAATCCATAAAAACAATTAAAAAAAACTAAGACATCTTGAATTCACAGCTGGTCTTACATGCCATTCCAGTTGCACGACAGACTGTTTGCACAGTCCCACTAGAACCATTAACTGTCTTTTGTGTCCAAGTGGAACACATCTTAGAACTGATTAAGCAGCACCCACGACGTGCATGTGAAGACAAATTTTGCCTTGGGGAGTGGGCGAATTGAGAATCGATGGCTGACACTTTTCGAAGTCTCGTCGTGAATTCAAGACGAAAGGGGGTGTGTGCGCGGCGGGTGCAGAATCAATCGTGGCAAATTGAGTTCTACGTAAACAGGGGTAGAGTGATTGACCGAAACAGAGTAATTCAGACAGAGGGGAGCCGGGCCAACCTTATTGGCGGCACACTCCATTCTTTTGGATTTCTTGCCAGGGAAACGGACAGCCGGTGCCATTTGGAAAAGGTTAGCACAGTCTGCAAGGCACTAACACTGGAATGAAAAAGAAATTGCGGGCAAACTCAAGAGATGCACAACACACATAAGGTACGTGATGAGGAATGCAGAAGCACATGCAAGCCGACCACACACGCACGTCCGGCTCACTTTACCTCTCACTGTGTTTCCGACATACATTAACTACACATAAGTGCTATTGTGGTGAGGCAGACACTGAACACACCCACACACACACACACACGCGCACACACATACACACACACACACACACACACACACACACACACACACACACACACACACACACACACACACACACACACACACACACACACACACACACACACACACACACACACACACACAGATGAAAATAAAGCTCATTACTAAAATATGTCTTGTCACATCATGTATTGTCTCTTACAATAGTGTCTTGAGGCATTTCAAAAATAAAAGGGGATTAAAGAACTGTGCATTTTACATTGTAAAACTCAAACAACAGGTAACACCTGTCACAGGTAGTGGGAGTTAATTATGATTGTATCATAAATGACTCCATTTTCTGGCAGCATCTGGTGTCCTGTTTTCCTGTTTACTGAAACATGTGGATAACAGGAGCCCACAAACAGTCAGACTATTTAAATACGTTTCTAAATGCAGATGTCTGTTTTTGTAACCAAATCTGTATTCCAGAGTACAAAGTTGTTTGATGTTTGCTTACTGGGATCGGACAGGCTCATTAGCATAAACGAATGCTTGTAGTGCAAGGTACGGTTGCAGTTTCTTTTTTGTTGTCACACTTCCATGAGTCTGTCAGTGGATAGCGCTGATTGGAGCCAGATTTTTTACTATGTCAACAACAGAAAAAAACGTTTGGATGAAAAGCGTAAGGGACGTGGGGATAAAGCCAAAACAATTTCAACCGTTAAAGAGCCTATTATCTGTGACCATCTGTGACCTGTGTGTCTGATAATGGAGAAAGAGATTAAATGTGGAGGCTTTAAGTGCTACTTTGGCAGAAACTCTTTGGCATTGTCTATCAGTATTTGTGATTATACTGCCTGAACAGATGAACATATAAACATACTTGAAATGTCACCACAAGAAAAACGTGTGTCTGACCAGGTCACGTGTGGGATACTGTTGTTACATAACTCCCCCTTCTTATTGCCAGAGGATGACTTCTCAGAAACAAACTATGTTCAAAAAAAAAGTTGTTGGGATTTGTCAAGCTATTTCGTTCCTTGGGACTTTTATTTTGAAATGTCACGTCATCCCAGTGACAGTCGCATCTTAACCCAGCACCGAGACTTGTGCGCCCCCATTTCTGTGACGATTACCCCTATTGTGCATGTTCAATAGTCATCATATTTAAAACTTGGCACTGTTGCCTTATCCTGAATACACACACACACACACACACACACACACACACACACACACACACACACACACACACACACACACACACACACACACACACACACACACACACACACACACACACACACACACACACACACACACACACACACCGCCCCCACACACACACACACACACACACACACACACACAGGCACACCCACCTTACTAACAGGGGACTATCGCTGGTACCAGCCAAGTGTGGCAACCTATTTCTGGTCATTTAAAAAATAAAAAAACACAACAGAATATTTAGTTTTAATGTCTTCTGTCATAATATTACTTTAAATGTGTTTTTACATTTTTTTTGAAGAATTTGCTAACAGTGGACTTGAATCATTGGGTGACATCTAAGAGTGGACTCCATTCACTGCATCAATGGAGCTGTCTGTGTCTATTGTTTCACTCAATGAGTGTTTGCTTGCTGCAGTTACCTCCCTTTGTTTCTTTTTAAGATAGATTATATACCTTTAACTTTAACACAAACTAAACATATGTTACAAATACTATGAATATAATCATGGCCACATGTTGCAAATAAATATCAAATAAGAAGTAACTTGTTGGATGCACTAATATCAGGGACATAGCAACAACATTTTCCTTATCCAAGCCTTATCTTTATTTAAAGGAATGTGTTCACAATGTTGCATTCTAAAGATTTATTAAACCACTACAGTTTATTTTGCGGTTATAATTTGCTACTCCAGCATTATCCATAATTGCATATTACTTTTTACACATTATGGAATAAATCAAACACTGCTATTACTTTTAAAATGGTAAAAATATGCATTTTAATTATGCAAACTGGATCATTCTTAAGGGACATATAATATAAATGTAGTCTTAAATGTCTGTTTGTTATACATATTGACCCTACAGTCCTAAATTGTATGGAATGACAGGAGTCCCCATTTAGTTGGCACTAATTGACACAAGTTCCCTCTTGGTTAGCATGGAATGATATTCACACTCCATCATGGATGAACAAGACTTTGGCAGATCATTAATACATGTGAAAATAATCTCGACTGAATTTGAGAATAGTTATACCACAACATATACTTTGAACATGATTTGTAGAGATTAACATGTTTTAATATATATTTGGTCTGCTGACAGCAAGTATCTGTTGCTGGTTGCTGTGATTTTTAACAATATGTAATGCACATTATGGAATAAATCAAACACTGCTATTACTTTTAAAATGGTAAAAATATGCATTTTAATTATGCAAACTGGATCATTCTTAAGGGGAATATAATATAAATGTAGTCTTAAATGTCTGTTTGTTATACATATTGACCCTACAGTCCTAAATTGTATGGAATGACAGGAGTCCCCATTTAGTTGGCACTAATTGACACAAGTTCCCTCTTGGTTAGGATGGAATGATATTCACACTCCATCATGGATGAACAAGACTTTGGCAGATCGGTAATACCTATGAAAATAATCTCAACTGAATTTGAGAATAGTTATAACACAACATATAATTTGAACATGATTTGTAGAGATTAACATGTTTTAATATATATTTGGTCTGCTGACAGCAAGTATCTGTTGATGGGTGCTGTGATTTTTAACAATATGTAATGCACATTATGGAATAAATCAAACACTGCTATTACTTTTAAAATGGTGAAAATATGCATTTTAATTATGCAAACTGGATCATTCTTAAGGGAAATATAATATAAATGTAGTCTTAAATGTCTGTTTGTTATACATATTGACCCTACAGTCCTAAATTGTATGGAATGACAGGAGTCCCCATTTAGTTGGCACTAATTGACACAAGTTCCCTCTTGGTTAGCATGGAATGATATTCACACTCCATCATGGATGAACAAGATTTTGGCAGATCGGTAATACCTATGAAAATAATCTCAACTGAATTTGAGAATAGTTATAACACAACATATAATTTGAACATGATTTGTAGAGATTAACATGTTTTAATATATATTTGGTCTGCTGACAGCAAGTATCTGTTGATGGGTGCTGTGATTTTTAACAATATGTAATGCACAGTATGGAATAAATCAAACACTGCTATTACTTTTAAAATGGTGAAAATATGCATTTTAATTATGCAAACTGGATCATTCTTAAGGGAAATATAATATAAATGTAGTCTTAAATGTCTGTTTGTTATACATATTGACCCTACAGTCCTAAATTGTATGGAATGACAGGAGTCCCCATTTAGTTGGCACTAATTGACACAAGTTCCCTCTTGGTTAGCATGGAATGATATTCACACTCCATCATGGATGAACAAGATTTTGGCAGATCGGTAATACCTATGAAAATAATCTCAACTGAATTTGAGAATAGTTATAACACAACATATAATTTGAACATGATTTGTAGAGATTAACATGTTTTAATATATATTTGGTCTGCTGACAGCAAGTATCTGTTGCTGGTTGCTGTGATTTTTAACAATATGTAATAGACACTTTGGAATACATTAGAGGTGCAGTGTAGTTTTTTGTAGTGGCTATACTGTGATGAATTATGAAGCAATATTTATTACAGACTTGGCCAAGGAGAACCGGACTGCAACTCGGGTGACTTGCACTTCAATTCTGACAGACACTTCCTGAGAGCTGTGTATTAACCTTGTGCTATCTCTAACACCTCCCTGGCTCGGGCACCAAGCGTACCAATGTTTTGGTTCAGAGCTGAACACAGTGAACCATAACATTCTGGAGTCTAAAGGCCAGGACACACCAGCCCGAAAATCGCCGTCGTTGAGTCGATAGGGGGTCGGGAGACGAATCTGTTTGGTGTGTGCCGTGACGTCGGCCGACGTAGAGGTCGTCGGGCTTGTTTTGAGCCAATTGAACATGTTCAATCGGCAGCCGACCGTCTTTCATTTGGAGCAATTTGATTGGTGGAGGGCTAGCGAATCAGTGAAGCCCGGAAGTGAGGCGGGTAGCACAAACAGCTAACAACAGCTAGCCATCGTTTTAATGTGTTTGTTCGTTTCGTTTTGAGAGTACTCACATGCATCAACCCTTGTTGACTGCTCGACACCGTGCTCGACACTCTCTGCTAAAAATTGTGCTAAATATATATATATATATATAGATATATATCCATAAATATAAATACGTATTTCTATCTATGTTTATGCTC
>CM047507.1:7989461-8001290 GCA_026122265.1 Ammodytes dubius
GCGGCGGGTGCAGAATCAATCTTGGCAAATTGAGTTCTACGTAAACAGGGGTAGAGTGATTGACCGAAACAGAGTAATTCAGACAGAGGGGAGCCGGGCCAACCTTATTGGCGGCACACTCCATTCTTTTGGATTTCTTGCCAGGGAAACGGACAGCCGGTGCCATTTGGAAAAGGTTAGCACAGTCTGCAAGGCACTAACACTGGAATGAAAAATAAATTGCGGGCAAACTCAAGAGATGCACAACACACATAAGGTACGTGATGAGGAATGCAGAAGCACATGCAAGCCGACCACACACGCACGTCCGGCTCACTTTACCTCTCACTGTGTTTCCGACATACATTAACTACACATAAGTGCTATTGTGGTGAGGCAGACACTGAACACACACACACACACACACGCGCCACAACATACACACACACACACACACACACACACACACACACACACACACACACACACACACACACACACACACACACACACACACACACACACACACACACACAGATGAAAATAAAGCTCATTACTAAAATATGTCTTGTCACATCATGTATTGTCTCTTACAATAGTGTCTTGAGGCATTTAAAAAATAAAAGGGGATTAAAGAACTGTGCATTTTACATTGTAAATCTCAAACAGCAGGTAACACATGTCACAGGTAGTGGGAGTTAATTGTGATTGTATCATAAATGACTCCATTTTCTGGCAGCATCTGGTGTCCTGTTTTCCTGTTTACTGAAACATGTGGATAACAGGAGCCCACAAACAGTCAGACTATTTAAATACGTTTCTAAATGCAGATGTCTGTTTTTGTAACCAAATCTGTATTCCAGAGTACAAAGTTGTTTGATGTTTGCTTACTGGGATCGGACAGGCTCATTAGCATAAACGAATGCTTGTAGTGCAAGGTACGGTTGCAGTTTCTTTTTTGTTGTCACACTTCCATGAGTCTGTCAGTGGATAGCGCTGATTGGAGCCAGATTTTTTACTATGTCAACAACAGAAAAAAACGTTTGGATGAAAAGCGTAAGGGACGTGGGGATAAAGCCAAAACAATTTCAACCGTTAAAGAGCCTATTATCTGTGACCATCTGTGACCTGTGTGTCTGATAATGGAGAAAGAGATTAAATGTGGAGGCTTTAAGTGCTACTTTGGCAGAAACTCTTTGGCATTGTCTATCAGTATTTGTGATTATACTGCCTGAACAGATGAACATATAAACATACTTGAAATGTCACCACAAGAAAAACGTGTGTCTGACCAGGTCACATGTGGGATGTTGTTACATAACTCCCCCTTCCTATTTCCAGAGGATGACTTCTCAGAAACAAACTATGTTAAAAAAAAAGTTGTTGGGAACTGTCAAGCTATTTAATTCCTTGGGACTTTTATTTTGAAATGTCACGTCATCCCAGTGACAGTCGCATCTTACAGTTTTTTCCGATTGCTAAAGCACAGTGGGCACAACTGAAACCACATGTGCAAAACTCTTAACACAGTGTGCATCACTAAAATGCACCGGTGCAATTCAGTTCATTTTGCCTCCAAAAGTCACTCACAGCAACAAAACTCTTCATACATGTCTCAAAACAAGCTCACTGGTGCAAACACTGGCAACATGTTACAATGAAAAACACACATTGACACACAAAACACTCAGACTTACAAAACACTAACAACAAGCAGCAAAACATAAAAGATGAACTTTTGATATTTAAAATCTTTGAAGTATAAATTATCTGAGTGATTTCAAATAAAACACTTTAATTAGAAAATACTGTAACAGTAACATATTTTCATTTGACCGTACCATATTGTTTAGGTAAAACAAGAGTGAATGAAAACAGAGCAATTTGATTCAGTATCTCATGGCCTGAGTGAGTCCAACTTGACTTGCTACACAGTAGCTCCATAACTAGGACATTTGGAATGGACAACAGGCAATATTGTTCCACTTCCTAGTCAGAGGATGGCATTGCATGTAATGTGGATAAGGCAATGTGCTTTTTGAAGCTTTTCTATTTTTGTGTCTAGATGAACTTTACAGTGGGCTAGTATATCAATATTTCAAAAAGTCGTATGATATTTTTAAATTCAAAAACCTAACAAAGTTCTAAAAACATCTGTGTTTTGCATACAGTAAAGCACATCCACGTGCTGTTGCTGCTTTGAAAGAGAAATTCAAATGGTGAATGTGTGTATCATCTTGATGCTAAAAACCGTTTTGAAAAAGGATTCTTAGGTTTGGTTTCAAGAGTTTCCTTTTTCCAGGGCTGCAATACATACACAAAATAAATAAAAAATGTAATAGAGTATAATCTCTCATACAGAGTGGGTGAGAACTGTTAGGTTCCTCCCTATATTCAGCATTGAGCCTCACATTTTACAGTGATAAACATTGTATTGTACGTGTATTTTATTTTTCTCTGTATGGAGGTATGCAGCAAACCAGTCTGAGATTCAGTGGAAAGCCACATTATCCCTGACAACTACAAAAACAGGAGAGTTTCGTGCCCTTTGATTTCTATCCTGGCGGAACAATTATGTAAAAAAATAATTGTAATATTTTATTTTCAAGTTTCGTGCTTTTAGCTGAAATTCAATAAGCAATTTATTTTACATAGTAGTCATATTATTGGTAATATTCTTCCACAATTTCAATAAGGTAAATGTAGAATCAAATATTTTGTTTTGAGTGAGTTCCTAAGAGTTTTGAAAACAGTGTCTTAGCAATTGAACATTTTGCCAGAAATACACAGTGTTTTGCAGGTTGTTGTCTATGAATGGTAGAAGAGCTCTTGAGTTTTGGTAAATGTGGTTTCTGAATGCATTTTGTGTGAAATGAATGAAAAATGAAACACTGTTTGGAACACATGGACTTCTGTAGTGCACACTGTGTTAAGAGTTTTGCACATGTGGTTTTAGTTGTGCCCACTGTGCTTTAGCAATCGGAAAAAACTGTAACCCAGCACCGAGACTTGTGACATCTCCGTTGTGCGCCCCCATTTCTGTGACGATTACCCCTATTGTGCATGTTCAATAGTCATCATATTTAAAACTTGGCACTGTTGCCGTATCCTGAATACGCACAACACACACACACACACACACACACACACACACACACACACACACACACACACACACACACACACACACACACACACACACACACACACACACACACACACACACACACACACACACACACACACACACACACACACACAATTCAACAACAATTTCGATTTGCCTTCAGTGCAGAAACTCAGAGCTCCTATTTCAGACTCTTTGTAAAGGGCCAGACGTGAAAGCCATTCACGCAGAGACACAGCACTATGCGCAAGGAAGCAGGGAGGCATTTCATTGGTTCTTTCCTTGATTGGTGGCCATCTTTACAGGATTAGAGCAGCTACAGATGAAATCTTTTTACAGAGCCCATGAGTTATTTATTGCTGTTGGGATGTAAAGAATATTTCGAACAATATGACATGTATTGCATACAATTACCAACACTGCCTTTATGTTGTATAAGACTGAGTGTTGCCAACCTGTACTATGCAGAACTCAATTTTTTTCAGTTATTACCTCTATTACCTCCGTTTTTAACTCTTAACATGGTGATAGTAATAAATGTAATTATTCAAACTTCCAAATACATTTTTCAATATTGTTATGAGACTGGATTAGACTATCAATTTTCCCTGCAGGGATAATGTCCCTTTTAGAATTCAATATTAGTTATATTCTGTATTTCTGTTTTTTGATAACAAGAAGTGGGTGTAAACCCCCAAACTTTATCTTTTTGCATGTAATGCAATATTTTCAACAGTAGTAAAAAGTGCAAATAGGTACCAAACCGTTCATCCCACAGAGCACTTTTGCTGGAGGCTATTAACTCAGACATTTTATGTCATAAAGTTCAGTGTAGTGGAATATTACAGCTGAACCAATGTGATGCCTGAAAGGAATACTTTACTAAAAAATTATTACTTATATATCTCAGTATATGCTGCTGGCACTGCTTCCCCCTAAAAATTGTAGCTGTGTGGCAAATGGATCAACACATATAATGCCCATATCCTGCGCACTTTAGATGGAGCAATTTATGAATGCATTTGGACAAATCTGTCTTTGGTATTTTGAAACTACAAAACAATTTTAAAAGTCCATAAACATTTAACGTTCACTAAAGTACTTGCGCTGCATAATGAAAGTAAAATATCCTTCCCTGTGCTCAGTCAGTTTCTCAGTACAATAAGAAAATGATGCTTTTGGCAGAAACAAACCATCAATACCCATGAAGTGAAAAGGTAAAGAGGGGTTCATCCACCACAGCCTGCTATTTTACTGAGCAGCCTTACGACTCCTGTGGCTACAGCAGCCATTCAGAACTGTAAACAATGCATCCCTCTATGGGATATTTTTTAATTTCAGCTGTATATTGAAAACTATGTGAAGAAAACCACAGCAGAGTTAAACTATCACACGCTGCATATTTTATTGGAAAGCCAATCTATTCTACCACTATGTATTCTTTTCATAAGGTGCACCATTTAAGTCCCCATGATCTGTTTTAATTACTCCTTCATGCTGAATCTGATGCTGCTAAAACCCCCTTAAAACTTGGATTTGAAATGAAAGTACTGTATATTTCTGCAACATTAAACATTAAACATGAAACGCAAACACGCAGCAAATAAACGTTCGTTTGCTGATTAGCACTAAACACAAAGTACAGCCGAGTCTGATGGGAATGTCATACTTCACACGTATCTGCTCATAAAACGCTGTATTGGACACATTTGAATGTTTTTCCTGATAATGGAGCTGGATGAAAAGTCAGAAGATCACATTGCCATGTGAGGGGCGACATGAATGTTTGTGTGGAAATTCCAGGCAGTCTGTAAGGACATTTCACAAAAGAGCAAATGTCATCCCCATCCCTACATGTTGAGTCATCTCACTGGATAAATGAACACATTGACTGTCTGGAGGTGCTGGATGGAAAGTCATTAGGATTGGCCCGCTCCGCACCAAGGATGTCTGTACCAATTTTCATGGCAATTCAATATCAGTCGACATTTTAAAGCCAAAAATGGGAACTTCTTCTTTGCTAGCATACATGGCTAATAACTCATCATTGAGAAAAAAACACCCCACATCTAAATATATAGACCTGTGTGTCACATTTGGATTCAAATATCGCTAATCTCTGACATGCAGACATCCTCTTCTTCTAAATGATCCCCCAACCCACTTCCAAATGGTGAAAATAGCTACGCATATGTAGGACACAGTTTTTTACATTAAAAAGTTGATTGAAAAATAAATAAAACAATCTCAGTGCCTTTTATGGTTATGCCAGATGTGTATATGTCCTTCCCGTGGTTTGCTACCAACACAGCAAAACTGTGTTTGAAGTTATTTGCTTAAATGACAAATCCTCAATTTTCATATCTTTGCTTTCATATCAGAGATTGGAAAAATTGATAGATGAGGTTGCAGGCAGTTCTTGTGAAGCTATTTCACCCTTTTTTTCATCAGTGTAACGTAAAAACATCAAAGCAAGCTATACGTAATGTGAACGCAAATATAATATTGACTGCGGTTATGGAGTTTTGCTTATAGACTCAGACATGGAAGAATGGAGCACATCATTTCATTGGCAGAGGAGAGGACACACAGGCACCGCATTCATCCGTTTTAAACCATGTAGTGGAAAAGGTCGTATTGTGTCTGTCTGCTGTGGGTGTGGGGCCGGCCTCTCTCTGTGCTCTGTGGTCCCCCGGTGCCTCCTGAACAGCACATTGCACTCTGTTGGAGCAGCACAACTCCTCCTGCCATTGAGCCCTTAATGGACCGCTGATGACTGCAACCTTCTGCTCAGCCCAAACGAGGACACGCAGAGAGAGAGAGAGAGATTTGTGGGGGTGTACGTGTGCAGTGTCTTTGACTTTTTTGAAGTGGTGTATGGGTGCGTACAGGAGACAGAGGACGTCCAACTCGTAAAAACTAAAATAGTGATGAGAGAGCTGGAAAGGGAGGGGCGATGAGGTGGAGTAGATGGCTTTGAAGAGGTGTTAAGTATGATGGAGGCAAGGTCCCGGGAGAGAAGGAAAGAGACAGATAGAGAGAGAGAGAGAGAGAGAGAGAGAGAAGAGAAGAGAGAGAGGGAGGAGTAGCGCTGCTATATTATGAATGATGGGAGGAAGGGGGGAAAAAATTTGAAAGAAAAATATGTTATTTCCATACAAATTAAGCTGTCTGTGAGGTAATGTTCCATAAGTCACATCCATTGGCCTTCAAGTTACACTGATCCTGCACAAGCGCTGCTCTTCCTTGCTGTCGTTATCGAAAATGAGGAATCAGTTGTTGCAGTTTTCTATTTAGGGGAAGGGGATTGAGGGAGCTCAGGTGGCTGTTTGAAGCAGACATATCGAGGAAAAGCGAAAGTTCCCTCCTGCATCTTGGCAGGAGAGAGAGAGGCAGTGAGATGAAGCGGTCGCTAACAAAGCGAGACAAGCCTCGACGCGGGGAGATGAATCTGCAAACAGATCTGCTAACAAATATAGCTCTCTGAAACCTGGGAGAGAGAGAGAGAGAGTAGAGAGGGGAGATGAGAGAGAGAGTCGGGTGGAGATGAAAGTGTGTATGTGTGTGTGTGTGTGGTGGGGAGGAGAAAGGTGCTGATGCGTCTAATGTATTTGCCTTGCGCTTATCAAAACACAAGCACCTAAGAGCTGAAAAAAAAGTGCGCTCGGGAGAATAGATTGTGCAGTGGAACAGGGAAATGCAAAGCTGAGTTTTATGAACAAGCTCTGGAGAAGTCAGGAGAGGATCCAGATGAGACATGCTGATTTGAATGAGAGATGACAGGTACACTGGAGAAGCTACAAGCGCAAATTGAGAGGACGGTTAATGAGCAGCTGAAAAAAATAATAATCCCGCCATCCTCCAAAGAGAGAGACGTGATGTGTGAGATGTGGAAAAGCTCGGGGGCTGCTTGATTGCTCATCACACTTCTGTTTTAAATGCCCGGCATGGCCAAAGCATGTTAATAGCCACATGATGCTGATGGCTGGTGATGGATTGCACATGACACCGACTCCTTCTGGCCCGCGATGTAATTGACTTACCTTACGTGGCAACAAGCAAACACACACACACACACACACACACCACACACACAACACACACACACACACGCACACACACACACACACACACACACACACCACACACACACACACACACACACACACACACACACACACACACACACACACACACACACACACACACACACACACACACACACACACACACACACTTTTTTATTTATCTTTTTCTTCTCCGACTGCAGCGACTTGGCTGAGTCGAACTGACGGGCCTTAGTAAAGTCAGAGAATGTCATCTTTGAACTTGGACTTGACGGTGAGTAATGAAGAGCGTTTTTCTGTGTGAGAGTGGCAAATAGACAGAGAGAGAGGGCAGCTGAGAGGAAACGCAGACTGAGAGAGAGAGAGGGGGAAGAGAGAGAGAGAGGGAGAGTTGAAGAGGCTTGGATCAAACAGCCCTCCCCGCCTGGGGGACGTGCTGACTGGCAGAAAGCGACCGCCGAGGGAGGATAGAGAGACAGAGGGAGGGTGAACTGGGAGGGCCATAACAGGATGGTAAAACTTAGTAAGTAGGTAGGAAGTGTAGAGAGAGTTTACATAGTGTATATGTGACAAGTTGGGGATCATAAAATAGTAATGTACTCAATTTTTTTTTAACATTGACTCATGTGAGATTTACTTTGTCAATAGTCTCCACAAAATTGGATGAAGTTAGTTAAAGCAAAAATGTGAAAGTTATCTAAGTTTATCAACTTATATTGCAGCAACACAGTGATTGGGCATTGAGCCAACTAAAAAGAATACTTCCTGATCCACAAGACAGATCTAAGCTTACCTAAATTAAGTCAATTATGTTGAATGAGCTTAAAGAATTCATTTAGAGGCTAAATGTTACTTGTACTTATTCTACATATATTTTATGTGTGTGCTTATATCAAATATGTGTCTCTCCTCTTTCTTCCCTTTGAGCCTCTTGGGTGTGGCCATGAGGAGCAGCTATCTTGTGTAGTTGTCTGACAAAGGACAAATAAAAACACATGAAAGAGAACAAGCAAACTGTGAGGTTTGGCTGCAGCCTGAAAGTGTGTGTCCCACACTTAACCCCTGTCCGACATACGGATTGATCCTCAAAAGCTATGCTGATATCCCTGACGCACAACAGCAACAAATAAGAGATAGTCAAGTGCACTGTTTTTGTTTAGTAGAATTATTTCAAGGCGAATTGAGAAAAAAACAGCTTGTCGCAGTCAGTTGCTGCCCCATTCGATGTGCTATCACTTTAATGAGCCTGCAGGACTTGAAAAGAATCGCTGGAAATGTGCAGTCCAGGCCTCAGAGTTCAACTGTGCACAGAGATCTGAAGGAAAACAACCCGAATACGCCGTGCTGTGTGATTTGTCATTCCTAAACGTAAAGGGCATTTTTTAAAGCTATTGCGTGGACCTCGTTTATGATGGACAGGTCTTCTCAGTATATAGCTTTAGGGAAACGTGTCCTGTGTGGCACAAAAGCCCCGTGTCACGGAGGCAGGGCCCAAGATAGAGAGGGGGAGAGTAGGGGGAAGAAAGAGTGCAACGCAAAAGGCTATTATACATTTTTCATTAAGTTTCCAGGCACTAAGCCACATCAAAGCCTCAGAGATAGAGGGGAGGGAGGAGAGAGAGAGAGAGAGAGAAGTAGACACAGGATGTTCTAATTAACTTCACAGTCACTGACTCCCCCCCCCCTTTCTCTCTTTCGTCTCTCTCTCTCTCTAGCACATATTCTCATTCTGTGCGCATATAAATGCGTCTTTACTGTGCCTACTGTCTGTACGTGTGCCTTGTTAATACAAAGATACACCCCCCCCCCCCTCCCTCGTCTACAAAATAAAGGAAAAAAAGTTGAAGATAGCGTAGGGGTGATCAAATGGCAAAATGCAGGGTAGGCCAGGGGGGAGGGAAGGAGACGGAGTGAGCGGATGGGGGTGGGAGGGGAGGAGAGGTGGAGGAGGTATAGAGAGCAGGATATCAGAGAGAAGGGGAAAAGAGCCCTGAGGTGTTGCTGCTGCCACGCCCAGGGAAGGAGGAAGAAAGGAAGAAGCAAAGATCCCACCCTCTACCACCATCCGCTGTCTAATGTTGTATTCAGGACACATGGGATAAAATGGGAGATGTTCGGGACAAACTTCTTTTGGCCTCCAGAACTCTGCAGCTCCTTGAAGAAAATGTGTGTGGGCTAGAGGAGAGAAGAAAGACAGAGTATGGTTGATTATCATTTGGTGTTTATTAATTTAGTTTGTTTTTTATTGTTTCTTTGATTCTATTTATTTTTTATTGTTTAATTTCTGATGGAATTATTATTTTTGATGCTAATCAATTATGAGTTGATATATATATGTGTATTGTATGTATATTTTTGTTGTTGTTGAAAATATGCATGAATTATAATATGTATTTGATATGAGCATATAAGTACTATGTTGTATTTGTAAAATACTTTGTAAGATGGGGTGGGATTTAATAAGTATGACATTCTTCCCACTCCATTTCAGACATATTATCCCAATCATCGAGTGTTTATCATTCATGTATTTTGTTATGCTTTCTATTTTTCATATCAGAAATCATAACTTTCTGTTTGAACATTTCTGTTGTCTTCAACATTTTCGAAATAATTTAAATCAATCAGTCCCTCAATGAATGTTACATTTTTCTTTTGCAGATGAAACTATTTATTTTTCTGTCAAACCAAAAAACTTTTAATAAGTGTGTTAAAAAAGAAAAAAAGAAGAAATGTTCAAATCTGTCAAGTCATTGCAACAACTTCTCCCACGGGACTTGAAGGCAGCATCCCGTTACAACCCCCCTTCATCATCCCCTAACCCTCCTTTCCCGCTCGGTATGAGTCAACAGGAAGTTGAGTGGCTCTTCACATTGAGTAAATTGCACACCAACTTGTCATCTTAATAACGTCGCTGAGCCATTAGTCTTCTGCCAGAGTGCTGACGGAAATGAACCCCATGTGAAAGGGAGTACATTACTCTGTATAGTGCATCTGGCAGCCTGAAAAGGAGAGAGAGAAAAGAGGAGAAATTGAATTAATTAAAGTGAAATCAAAGTCAGAACGTGGGAAAGAGAAAGAGATCCACCTAAGTGAAACTTTCATTTGACTAGTGATGGTTTCCCAGTGATTGCATTTCGATCAGCCTTAAATATTTGTCAATAGAACGCCACAATCAACCGCTAATCCCTAATGTTTTATGGATGGGAATGGTTGCTAATTCCATCCAATTTTGCAGACACTGCTACTGGCTTATGTTTACACAGGCTCTAGCATGGGTTTTTACAGGGCTGCATGCTGCGTCATTATCATAAAACTGATAAAAGACTTTTCTTTGGTATCATGGCACTGTCCACAGGGAACTCTGAAGACACCAAAAGCCTTTGTGGCTCAGGTACAGCTTCAGTGAATTGTTCAAAGACACTTCGGCGGGGCAGCTGCCCGCTGACGCTGTTGCTTGGATCAAAGTCATTCAGTTGAAAGCTGTAAGACAAATGTTTATCCAACAGCTACAAGGCCAAAAGTGATAGCTGAATAAATGCTAAGTTGTTACGATGTTAAAAAAACGTGACAAAGACTGTTAAAGCTGCTGTAATCAACATTACTATATAATGGATCAAATGACTACTATCCATGTGAAAGGAGCTCACAGTAATAACTCCACAGGGTATTATCACCTAATTCTGCAGTTCCTCTCTGCTCTCAGGGGCCTTTTAGCGTCCTACAGCTCATTGCTTTGGTTTTACAGCCTCTACTGTTCTGGGGTAGTCTCAACATCATATCCAGAATAGCAGACGCTGCTTTTGACTCTGAGAAACCCACGGTATGCTACAGCTGAGGGTTAAATTGCGGGCGAAGTTAGCACAAGCGGACAACAATGACAAAGTATTATAGAAGAGCCAAGGATCTTTTCCTTTTTTACTTTTGGAATTGGTGGGGTCCTAATCTGATTACCCAGAAGCCCTCGCTTCGCACCAATGTTGCCCAGCCAATATGGCCGCTGGGAGAACTTCTGGATGGAGCCCTGAAATCTGTGGTGCACCAATCACAATTTGGTTGGATTTTGACCTTTGACACCAACGGACGATTGGCCCAAGCATATAGCGAGAGTATGATAAGCAGTGTGCAGTTGGTGGGCTGGAGGATTTCAACACATCCCTTTCAGGCATCCACAACTAACCAAATACTCTTATTGGCTGTTCATATCGATGATGAAACGTCAGCCATGTGTCTCACCTGTAGCGCTGTCTGCTCTGTTGTAAGGTGAGTTTGTCCTTACACATCCCCCACCTGATTGTGGCTTACTGAGTTGTGAGCCACAACATTGTGATCAATAGATCAATCAATCATTGTCACCTGCTAGTCCATACAGATCATGACTCATTTCGTCTCGTAATCAATTAAGTTACTGATGACATCGTTTACAATTACAGTACCTTCTTTATTGTACTGTTTGACCTTCACTAAGTGATGTACTGCCTCTGCTATCTCTCCCTCTCTCTCTGAAGCTATGTATTTAATTAAAATTATTATTGTCTTCAGAAAGAGGTAGAGGTGGTCTGTTTTCCAATGTCGCTAAAAGCATCTTGAAAAACAGAATTGTAATGTATAATTGAGAAACAGGTACCAAAATATTAGGTTAAGTTAATAATAAGT
>CM047507.1:8001390-8014419 GCA_026122265.1 Ammodytes dubius
ATCCACAGCTAGTGAGCAACTTTAGACCGTTACGGGCCACCTGATGAATGTAAGTCCATATTCACTCTCCTTTTAGTTTTGTTCTCTAACACTCCACTTTTTCCCAAAGGCTATAGAAATAACTGTGTCTCTGGGGTCTTAAGTGCGGGAAAAGGGTGGTGTAGGGGGGTTTTTTTTCTTTCAGAGATTTTTTTTTGAAAAAAGCCTTCTGCTTTGTCTGGAAACAAGGTCGCTGCGAGAGGTGCCCAATGAACCAAAACAGTGAATTTCAACCAGAAAAACCCAAAATGGATGGGGACAAAAAACACCAGAAAGCTCGGGCAGAGCTAATTTCGGGCGATGTTTCCCACTTTGAGTGATCTTTTTTACATTAGAGTCATTTGACCTGTAGTGCCCCATGTACAAAAAATTGATTACAGCCACTTTAAAGTAAAAAAATAGTAGGTGCATTTACAGTAAATGCTGAAGCCAGTGGAGGTAACTTTTAAGTCCCTCGTATTCTCTTGTTTGATCTTAAACCTTTTTAAACAGTAGGGTTTCTATGGAAAATATCTGCAAAGTATACAAATGTTGTACAAATAATAAAAACAATGCCTGGAATAAATGTTTATTCGGGAAGGGAGGGACTGACCTATGAAAAAGAAAAAGAGCAAGGCACAACAAAGAGATGGTGGGAATTAATCATAGACCCCTATGCAGTACAGAATAATTCGCATTTTAGTATTCAAAAGTGCTACTTCAGCAGCTATTGTACTGTATATATTCTCTGTGCAAACAAACAGCACAATATGTGACCTGTTTACTACAAGGACACGATAAGAAAAGATAAAAGAAGTGACTTTGGTCTGGGAAATGATGGGGAGAATTTGCATAGCAGGGACAGAAAGGGTAAGAAACCAAAAAAAAAGTTAATTTAATGTGATTGGTAAATTTAATATATGCATCATGCATTGGATTTACCACACCCCCATGACTCCTTTTTTGTCAAGGTTACATGAGCTCCCACAGTGGTGATAGCAGTGTTTAATAGGCAGCATAATAAGGAGCTGCTTATTTATTAAGAGGCTGTCTTGACACAGAAGAGTCCTAAAATGAGCATAGGGATCTCACATTCAGCTCTTTGGATCTAATAGCCACCTGCTCAACAGGCGTGGCTATCAGCTAATGATAAGGGGCTCATGCTTGTGAGTGCAGAGGGTCTTTGATGTCACAGTCCTCCAAGGGGTGTACTGGTAAGCAGATAAAGGAGAACATCTCAGCATTGAGATCACCGCAAAACTGTAACAAGTGTCAAGCTATACAAGGAATACAGAGCATTTTCAAACTGTCTTTTGTTTTTATTTGCTGTTGACAATTTGGATTGTATTCTGCGCCGCAAACAACACAATGACATTCCCTAATAAAAAGTGATGGAGCGCCACAATCCCCCACCAACACACCACTGCTTAGACAGTATTAGCTAGTGCACTGTGGGTGTTAACGTCAGTCTGACAACAGAGGGAGTCCATCCAGTTCTAATGCATAGCCAATGAGGGGCCGTTCAAATGACAGGCCTTTGTATCCCTCTGGAAACAGATTGATCTCTTTGTATGCGCTGCACACGTTTTGCCATTCGTCCCCAAGGCCCTCATTGTCTTCTATTTGTTTAACATGATGGAATATGCTAATCAAGCAGCCACTGCTGAGATAAAAAACCTGCACTCCAGCGCTGATGCACTAACCGAAACCCGCAAAAAATAAGACTTGTAATCCATTGAATTGAGTGTTCCCCTGGCAACAGAAATAGTGATGCAAGCAAATTAAATAAACAACCACCTATAATATATTAAACATGATGATTCTCTTTGTGGCAAGAAACGGCTTCTTATTCTGAGGAGACATGAGTGTGCTCATTTTTCAAAGCAAGTCTGAGAATGTAACATTACCACCAGGGCCTGTTCTCATATTTACCATTTCAGAGTAGCAATTCTATTCCAAATTGCCAAGTTTTTTTCTTCTCCATTTCACAGAAACAAATGCAGCAGCAGTGGCCTGTGGCTCCAGGGATCGGCAGGACGTCAGGCAGGTGGCTCTTTTTAAACCATTTTTTTTCCCACCATCAATACGTACACACACACAAACACACATGTACATGCCGCTGCTTTTCGACATTCACAGGAGTGAAAAAAGCAAACACATAAACACATAGACGCGTGCAAACATAAACACAAACACTCCACCCACACTCCACATGCTGTCTTAGGCTTTCATGTCCTTGGCCCAAACTTTTGATTGGTCCCAACAAGCAGGCAAGGGGCTGTTGTTTACTGCCTGGCAGCGAGTAAATATTTTACAGCCTTCATGTTGCCCGGATTGGGCAACGCTGCGCATGGGAGATATCTCATCAGACAAGATGGTAAACAACCTGCAGGTTTTGCAAAAATAAGGGGGAGCTCTGACAGGCTCAACTTAGTTCACTCATGTAGCTTTAACAACATGCATATCATAACGATACATATACATGCAAAAAACACTGATATGCATATGATCAAAGCATGCACATTTGTAAAGCAGTTAAGATAAGTCTCCACTCGAGGGAAACACTGAATTCATTAGAAAGTTTGTCTGAGATATGCAGGTCAAAAGGGAAATACATCATAGAGAAAACAGGGTAAAATTGATCCCTGCCAGGTTGGATTCTTTCTTTACCCGAACATTAACGTAACCCTTATTTAACTTGAATACTAAACACAAGCCTGAGCTAAAAAACTGTGAGGACTGGCCAACCGACCTCCCTTTAAAGTGTGTCTTTCATCCGCCTGTTTTTCTCAGGATAGTTCAACCTTCACACAAACACACATGTTAAAAAAAAAAAAACGTGACAGCGCCAGAGTTTTGAATGGAAGGCTTTGGCTGCAGCCCACGACTGTGTTATGTGAACAAACCCAAACAAGGCGCGCACCCCCTGCCACGTAACGGCCCTTTAATTGGAGGCCTCGCGTCTGCTCGAGCGCCAGTGGAGGAATCTGTGTCATTCGCCTCCAAATGACACGCGGCGTCTCCTTTTTCTTTTCCACCGCAGGGACAGAAAAAAAAAACACTTTGCCAGGGATTTTTTATTTGACACCGAAATAAGATCCGGCCTGCTGAACTAGCCGCAGAGCCTTGTCTTCGGAAAGATAGGGAAAGAGGCAGAGAATTAGAAGGAAAATGAGACTGGAAAGCAGGGCTGCCTTTACCTGCCACTAGGCCCAGGGCTGAGAGGTTTCGTAGGCCCCCCGGGCGGCGTCTTACAATACAGATGCGTTAAAGCCATGTTTGTCTACACCACAATATCTCTATTGATGAAATACAAATACTCTTAAGGTAACATGTTCTTAAACCCCTTCCTGGTCTAATGACTTTAATAACCAGACACACATGGTTGATTACAGTGTTTTTCCAAGTTATTGAGGAGACCGCGGTGGGGTCCCAGGACCTTCTAGGGGGTCCGGGGGCATGCCCCCCCGGAAGAAAAATTTGAACCTTTTAAAGTAAAATGCATCAATCTGGTGCACTTTGAGAAGAAAACTAAGGCTAAATCAACTGTGTCCTATGTGAGCTATTTTCTGGAATCATTTGGAGACACAGAAATACCAAAAAGCAGAAACAAAAATATACAGGTTTAAAAAAATCCAGTCAGTCAGCATTCCAATTTTTTTTTAAATAATCCCTTATCCTAAAGCTGCTTCTCTCTTTGAATTCTTTGTTTTGTTTTTAATGGCTCAACTCAATATAGGCCCTTGATCTGCGTTGCCCGAACAATGTTAATTAAACAAAAATAACAAAAATGTACTGGTGAATGATAGGCCCCTTGATCTTCATAGGCCAAAAATAATGTGATTTTTTTTCCTTTTTCTTTACTGGTTCATGATGGGCCCCTGATCTCCGTTAGCCCCCCCTACGAAGATTAGGGGCCTATCATGAGCCAGTCAATAATTTATTGTTTTAAATGACAATGTGCGGGGCCTTCTTAGATCAGGGCCTATATAGACAAAGTAAAAAAAAAAAAAAAAAATTTTTTTTTTTTTTTTTTTTTTTTGGAGAGGCCCTGATCTTCGTAGGCCCTGGGGCTTCAGCCCAGGTAAGCCCGTGCATAAAGGCGGCCCTGCTGGAAAGTGGTGGAAAATGAGAGAGGAAAAGGGTACCAGAGGAGGAGAGGATAGAAAGAAATACAGGGGAAAAAAGCGGTTGAGAGAGAAAAAAGAGGGGGGCATGTTTGACACTGGTATCGTGTTCCACAGAGAAGTAGTTTGACACTCAGGCCAGCATGGTGTCAGAGAATGCTAGTTGGGTAAAAATGGGTTCAAATTCCTCTAAGGCAAGCAGAAATGTACATGAAAAATGCCTGTGTGGCTAGGAAGATGGAATGAAATGACGTGTTAAGCCACTGCAACTTCAGTAATGATAGCTGGCAACAAACCACTGGATCTACATTACATTACGTTTCATTTAGCTGACGCATTGATCCAAAGCGACTTCCAAAAAGCGACTTTCAACCATGAAGGTACAAGCTCAGAACAGCAAGAATCACATAAGTACATAAGCTTCAAATAAGCCAAGCTATAAAGTGCAACATGTAAGTGCACATTTTTTTCTCTCTCCTATGCTCTCTTAGGGAAGTAATTCAGCTATAGTGAAGCGTGTGAACAACATTAGGTTGCTCATGTCCTTTACATGTGTGTGTGAGTGTGTATGTGTGTGTGTGTGTGTGTGTGTGTGTGTGTGTGTGTGTGTGTGTGTGTGTGTGTGTGTGTGTGTGTGGTGTGTGTGATCCATCTACATGAGTGTCTCACATTATGCCTTCTGCCAGACAAAGACAAATGCCTCACGCAGTCAGTCGTCACAAGGAATACTCAGCCGCAACACCCTATAAAAAAAACACACAACCGTGATATTACAACACCAGCGGCCGCAAATATAGCACTGCATTATAACATCACATTCACTTCAAAATGTGCCAAAGATGGAAAAATTGAATTTCACAGCCTTTTAAAAGTGAAAATGTCACACACACACACAACCACCACGCACGCACACCGCACACACACACACACACACACACACACACACACACACACACACACACACACACACACACACACACACACACACACACACACACACACACACACACACACACACAAGCAGCAGGTCACAGCTCACTGGTTATTAAGGCATTATGAAGGCTTAATTTAGCATGAATAGGCTTTTGCATTATAAATAATTGAATTTGGTATAAATTAGCAGTCAAAGTCCCAGTGGGGAGGGGGGCTGGGAGATGGAGCTCCTTTTGGCGCATTACACGCAGTGAAGAAAAAAAATAGAAGAAGAAAAAAAGAATACAGCTGTGAAAAATGATGCCCTAAGTTCAAAGTAACTTCAATCAGGATACATTTCTCCGCTTGATGAATAATTGAGCAACAGCCTGAACAGCCTTGAGTCCTAGCGCATTTTTTGTGACGGCTTTTGCATTAATAAAACACAGTTTGGCATGCAGAGCTGTCTGCGTCGCGGGGATACGGCACTGTGTAGTAACATGGAAATTGCTCTTAGGTATCCTTCTCTTTGGCTACTCCTCTTGGTTCAATGTGCCCCGCCCCTGCATAACTCATTTTGCTTGTGTTTCTTCACTCTGTTTTTTAAACGTGTGGCTGCCTCGCCGCCTCGCTCACGCTCTTTGCCATTCCTCTCTCATTACCTTCCTATTATATAGACTCTTCTTTTTTTCTCTTTTATCCCTTTGAAAGAACGTGAACACTAGAGTCGCCCCCCGGTGAGCCAGTCAAAGAAACATTAACAATCTTGCATGCCAAGAAATCACATACACACACACTGCAACTCAAGGTGTTTTTCTCTTCCCAGAAACACTTCACACGGGAGGCGAGAAAGCAAAACAAGCTGTTGTTTAATTGGAAAACGGTAACCCCTTTCCACAATTTCTTAGACAATCACAACAAATAATTCAGGCCTCGCCGAACCTATTCAACTCTGCCGAGACTAACAGCCTGCTATTGAAGCCGCAAATTACGTGCAGAATTTTGATGCAATCAAAACATTTTATGCATTTTCTTTTTTTTGTTAGAATAATTTGAGAATCACACAAGAAATTGAAGCAGTCTACATTTGGTTTTAATTTATTTTTCTTTCTTTGATAGTGGCAGCATCAGGCACTTGGCTATCAATAGCTGTCTTGGTAACTTTGATTCAAAACATGTATCTTTCCAAAAAAGAAAATAACATTATTTTTCTCATGAGAAAATTTGAACTCAACAGGAACTTCATCATATTTCTGACTTTATAATTATTCTCTACTTGTGCTACTGTTATTCTAGCATTCAGCATTATTCTATATCACCATTTGTGACCACTGTGTACAAAAAGTTACACATGCTCTTTAAGGCCCATGATTTACAATTTTCTATAGATGTTGATTTGCCTGCTTTTGAAGTGAGTCTTTATTCAAATTTTACTTTTTGTCCTCCAGTGCATAGAACCACATTTTTTAAATCCAATCACAAAAACTACCCAACTTCCATTGGTATAAATGTGGAAACAAGTCAGTGAAGGTCCTCACATCCAAATCCAGATTTTCGCAGCCCTCACATAGCCTTGACTCAAAGATTTTGAATTCTGAAAGCACTGTCTCTGTGGAGAAAAGCAGGACAATCAGTATTGAAACCACCACTCCATAATGTTTTTTAATGAACAGAATCCAGCTCAAACTCTGTCACCTCATTATTTTTGCAAAGCATGGTACCCATCATAGTGAATCACTTTAGTGAGAGTATATTTTAACTGCATGTCCCCTGACACAAAAATAAAGAACTCCCTTTATCTCAATCGATGCACATGTCGGATGTTGAGAGACATTTAAATTTGGGTTATTGCAAAACTCTTTGCATTTAGCATATTCACTGCTTATGTACATCACACAATAAAACACTGAAGTAAACTTTCCCACCAGGCCAGCACTCAATATTGAGTTTATATTGAGGGTTTACCACTTGTTTTGAGTGGGCACCGTTGTCACCCTGTAAGGCTTTAAGTGTAGGGATGGGAATTGTTAAGAATTTAACGATTCCGATTCCGGTTCCGATTCTGCTTATCGATCCGATTCCTTATCGATTCTCTTATCGATTCTCATTGGGTGAGAGATAAGTACAAATTAGTTTGTTTTTATTATCTCTCTTTAATATCTGATCAGAGGTGTGTCTAGTCTGTGCCTTGAAAGATTATCAAGAGTAGGCTACTTGAGGATTAGGAAATTGTCAATTTTCACATTAATTAGTCCAAACAAAAAAATTAATGTTTGGCTTTTAAGCCCAAATGCCATTATGTGCCCTAAAAACTAAAAACACAGACTGAAAACAGTCAAGGAAGAGCTTGTGCCTTTTGGAATATTAACTTTGCTCATTTGCACTTGAAACCAAATTCAACTGACATAATAAATATAAACACGTCTTTTGAAAAGATAATAAGACCAACTATCAACTTTGGCAAATTAACCATTTTTATGCAGAAAAATCATCATGTTTGCCCTCTCAGGAAGGATAAGAGATATTTAATTTATGTTCAGTGTTATTATATGATGATTGCGCCCTTACTTTGCGCCCTTACTCTGAAAGGGCAACGTGATGATGTCACTACGTTCACGTGAAGGAACCCATATTTCCTTATAGGTCCGCCTCAGGTCAAACTGTCACGTTGTACGTTGTTATTGAACTGACTGCACAGTAGTCATGTAGGCTGTTCAAGAAGAGAATAAATTCGCCAGAAAGGCTAAAAGAGAATGTATCGCTTTGCTTATTCTTCACCACGCCAGCGACGAGGAGTCACCGCTCCATCTCAGCTTTACAATGTACATGCTGTTATGTGCGGCGCGCTGTTTATTATTAATATAATGGCCCGTCATCAGACACACGTAGTGGATGGGTTTATACATCCATCGCTGCATAATAAAAGTAATCCAAGGCAGAGCTTTTTGTATGGGCAGAGAGCGTTATTTTAAGTGTGTCTTACTGTCTTTATAAAGTGTCTTGTTAAACGTTTTCTTATCACCGGACCGCCGAGTCCTGCTGTGTGTTGTTTTGGGTCTGTCTCCACCGCCGTGCGTAAAGGCAGCATTTTAACAGCTGATGAACGGAGTAAACAGCGGGCCTTTGGCAGTGGTAAAGACATCCTTTTTGCTTTGCTTTATGCTGCTCTCGCCTTTTTATGTATCGCCCCCTTTCACTTGCCCACACCTAAGCCTACACACTCGTTAATTCATACATTTTATGTTCAAATCCAAGTGATGGGCAATTCTGGTGCCGACTAAGCAGCGGACGTTTAAACGTTTAACCGTCAGGATCGCAGTCTGCGCGCTTGCGTGTTTGATGAAATGGAAACTTTACAATTGTTGCAAGTGGCCGTATTGTCGCCTTTTCTCGTGAAATACAACCACACTTTAGAGTGCTTCTGCCTCGACGTCATGTTTGCTGCGTTCTGAACCAAAACAAAGCAGCGCGTGTCTGAAGTCATGACGCATTTGCAACGAGCGGAACCGATAAGCGGCATTGTTAAGCAGGCATGTTAACGATTCCAAGGAATTGGTTGACTCGGCACCGGTTCTGAACAAGAACCGGTTCTCGATTCCCATCCCTATTTAAGTGTTGTTAATACATCATCAAAATTAGCTGCCTTTTGGCCACTTGTATTTGTCCAATTACAGGTCCAAACAAGGCGATATAGTGGTTTCATCACTGAATTGCCCAAAACAGGACTTCACATGGGTCTTGTACTCCGGGCTTACACAGTACTAGTTACACTTTGATGGGACAATTTTACAACCCTTTCCCATCCCTGCTGGTCATACTGTAAACATTTCAAACTCCCTCCGCCTAATACAGTGCAGTGAGGCCACAAAGTAAAAGAAGTGGCCGTACCGTGATCTTGAGGGCTACGACCGAGAGCTCGTTAAAGCCAATGATGTCGTCACCTGCGCAGTTTCAGGAATTGTGTCGGGCAAGGAGGAAAGGCATTGGCTTACGGTCTGTCACAGAGAGTAATGGCGAGTCAGAATGCTGAGAGGAAACTCCTAATGGGTCCACACTTCAATATTTAATGTCTTCTTTCTGGCCCTTTCTGTTTGCCCAGCTGAGGGCCAGGCCTGAATAGAGGCTCCATATTTCACGGCAATAAGAGTTATTATAATGTTTGAGCGGAGCAGACGCTCACTGGGAGTGTGTTTGGGTACAGGGTAATATGGTGATTTACAGTTTTTTTTGTGCATGTCCTCCAAACTCTCATTGGGAAAAATGAGTCAGTTTATGAGTGCTCGTAATTTGTAGTCTAGTCCATGCCATCCACAGGGGTTGTATTGAGGGGACAGCACACCAATTGGACTAATGAAGAAGAGGCTGGGTTTGGAGGAGGAGATGATATCTGTGTCCATGACTACGGCCAGCAGATCATAGAGGACTGGAATATTTTTTGGTGAAGACCTGGAAAGAAAAACAAGTTTGTGTATCGCATACTGAAATGACAACACACAGTCCTTTTAGCACAATACATGCAATGCATCATATGATCCAGATGGTATTGAGAACACAATTTGCATCCATCTTACCAAGTCATTTGCTGTAGAACGTGTACAACTCGATTTCTCGTGTAGCAGTCGGAAATAATCTGCCACTTGGCTGGGATTCTCGCACTCTTTCAACTCAGCCGTCATGACGTTGCTTTATCTTGGAACAAGTGGAACAATAAGCCTCATATTGCTACGTGCCGCATGTATCAGTACGGAGAAGAAGATTGAATTGTATTCAGCCTGCAGTCAGGATTTAAACACTGAAAAAGAGGCTTACACACTTTGTTAAAACATACGGTGGTTGGCTGTGAGGCAGGGTAGAGGTGGAAGGGAGAACAGTGAGAGAGGAGATGAGTGGAGGATATCCTGACAGCACCGGGTTATCTTTTGACCTGGGATATCCGACTTAATATACCAGTCTATGCTCACCACACCACAGTCAAGGCCATGGCACTTCCCCTTCTGCTGTACTGTGCCAAGGCCTCCTTTTGATAACACGCTGAATTCAAGATCAGGCTTGTGGTAGGTCAGTGTCACATGGTCATTGTTCTACCCTCCAGGGAACCTGACTGTAGGGGATGTAGCGTGGGAGGCTTTTTCTGCTGTCCCCACAAATCCCTCTTCCTTCCGTGCAGACCCCCTCCCCTCCCCTCCCATCCCCTTCCTCCAAACTGTTTGAGTCATCAGTGCAAGTGACAGAGACAATATCCCCTCATTCCCTGGCTGTGAAAAGTGTGACAACTGGGTTTCATGGAGTTACCACTAACAGGGAGGGTGCCAATGCATGTGCCATGCGTGGCCTCCTATGCTCCTCAAATTAAGCCTATTTGGGCAGTTTAGTTAATCATTTAATACATTACTAATTAGTTGTTGCTGGAAAATTAAATCACATAAATGTCCCATGTTACTAATGTGTTACCTACCAAGCAATGACAGTGACTGGTTTTGAATTTCAGCAGATTGAGATTGGGTCAACAAAGATTAACATTTTAAAGAGGATTTTTTTGGGTTGGCCATCTGCGAAGATGATGTCAAAATTGTGCTTTTTAAAACAATAACTAAACATTCACCCTTTCAAACTCAAAACAGAAAAATATGAGAGTATGTCTGGCAAGAAAAAGGGTGCCAGACCAAGGTCAAGTACCACAATAACACAAATAGATCCCGAAGCCTGTTGGCGTTGAAAATGCAAACTCATACAAATTTGATGGGCAAGCACTTCATAATTTTACGTCTGCCAGTTGCTTGAAGGACTGGGAATGTGTCAGGGTAAGGAGGAATAGTTTGCCAAGGTAGAACATTGAGTTATGGTGTGAGAAGAAACTGGTAAGTGACCAGCAATAGCTTATGTTGCTACTTAAGATAGAATTGGGCGGCGGTAGCAAAGATAGATGCTACCTGCCCCCGGGCTCTTTCAGCCTTCAGAGACATTATACTTCATATTTTCCCTGTGCTCCCATGTTCAACAAGTTCTTTTTTTAATACAAGGCTGTCTTTGTGACAGTTTATTGCTGGGTTCACCTAAGGCATGTTTGTTATACACACTCGGTACCATTTCAGCTGCATCTATATTTTATTTGGAGCATCTATTTTTCATCAGACTAGAGTGCCTTGTGACCCAAAAGTATTGCTTTTTTTGGTTCAGCAAAAGGTGCGTGGAGAAAACATCACACTGAACCTTTTCACCTGCATCTGGCTGGCAGAAGGTTCAGGCTGGGGGAACAGATTAATCTTCATATTTGTGTTGTGCTGCCGGGCACTCTTCCACTGTTGTTGAGTTTAAAAATGTAATCCTCTTTAGACATGCAACAGGGGCCTGGAATGAACCCAGCCAGTAAGCACAAGTAAAGCCAAGCTCATCCCCGTCACCAAGTAGTTTCTTCACGTATATTAAGTGATATCATTTGACTTGATTGTTGCCTTGTGGAGCGTGGCAGATCTCACACTGCTTGAATACGTGTTGAGTTACACTAAAAATGCTCTCACCTCATTTGCAGATTCCCACGTTTGGAGAAAGGGAGCAGGCCAACTCATCTGAGATCTATTACCTGTTAGGATTTGGCAGCATGGAGTAGTTTCTTTTTCAGAATTGGATAAAGCGATGGGAGTGGTTGAATAGTTCTCCTCTCAGCTTGGAGTAGTGCTGATCATGTGTCAAAAGCCGCTTAGCTAAGCTCTTTAGAGTGATGATTACTATCATGCCAGTGAATCAGTGTGCACGATCACATTCCAGTATTTAGGAGC
Source organism: Ammodytes dubius (assembly GCA_026122265.1). Classification (NCBI taxonomy): domain Eukaryota; kingdom Metazoa; phylum Chordata; class Actinopteri; order Uranoscopiformes; family Ammodytidae; genus Ammodytes; species Ammodytes dubius. The sequence continues at coordinate 8,013,224 of CM047507.1, forward strand.
TGATAGAATGCCCTGCAAGATTTAGCTACTGATAGAGATGATGAGTATATGAACATATGGTCATTGTGTGTATGTGTGTGTGTGTGTGCGTGTGCATGTGTGTGTGTGTGTCTGTGTGTTTTGTGTGTGGAACACCCTATTATTGAACGCCATTAAAGCTAATTAGCTGGAGTGTCTTAAGACCTTTACTTCCAAAACAATGACACTTTGATGAAACAGTTGAAGTATTAAAATTGACACTTGATGAATTTAACCTCACAATTAATTACATTCACAAACTCTCCTTTGGAAAACTCCCAGGTCAGAGACAGAGCGGTGGGTTAAAGTCATTTTAATTATGTGCATATCAAAACACATACGATAGGCTATTATGTGCTGGACTATTTCTGGGTCAGGTGCATTGACTTCCTGGAGTAATTACTGTATTATTGAGGTGGCCAGGCAATGATCTGAGGCACCAAACTATGAAGCTACTATACAATTAAGAGACAGGTGACTTAATGTGTCATAAAGTCTAGAAATGGGGACCAACAGCTAGCCTGGCTCAGTCCCTTGGAAATGCAAGTGTCAAGAAATATTCCTGCACAAAACCCCATGTAAGATAGCACTGTGTTGTATGTGGTCACATTTAAGATTTTGTGCGGATCAATTAAACAAACTATAACATGTTAAAATAGTAAACTATAATGCTGGTGCTGTTGGGTTGATTTGATCATATCTGGGTCCTGTTTCTCCCTGTTTCCAGTCTGTGTGCTAAGCTAAGCTAAGCTACAGCTGCTGGCTGTATAGCTACAGTATATAACGATTTGACAGGCATGAGAGTTTTGATCAATCTTCTCATATGTGTAACTCCCAACATGTTACCCAAAAGGATGAAAACTATTCCCAACACTGCATCGTAGTGTACAGTGTATTATGCTGTATATATCATGGATCCTTTATGAGCTGGATGTCTATTGTGAGTAAAACAGCTGAGAGTAGGTGAAGTGTTATCAAGTGCGGAAAGCAAGACTTCCTCCTAATGAATTCCTGGAAGCTCTGACTGACAAAGACAGGAAGGCGTAGAGTGACGGATGGCAGGGAGAGGTAGGGAGGGAGGGAGGGGAGAGAGGGAGGGAGGAAGGGGGGATGGAAGGAAGACTGGCCACAGAAGCATAAGGGAATAGAGAGAGGTACGAATGGGAATAAAACATTTT